>JAZAVI010000783.1:0-23223 GCA_036326025.1 Chrosomus eos
CACACACACACACACACACACACACACACACACACACACACACACACACACACACACACACACACACACACACACACACACACACACACAGACTGGCAAATAGTACTTATGAGGACAGTTAGCATTAACCATGGTTTACAAGGACACGCCTTTCCCAGCATCATGGTATCAATACAGTTATGCAAAAGGCTTCATTTTTTGATCCATAAGATACATCCGACTTCATATTTAGAATATAATGCATATCATTGAGAGAACGTGCTACAGAAATTTCACAGGTTTATAAGGTCATCATACAATCATTGTTTACAGGGACATCATGGGTTATGAGGTCTATAATACACATATTTGACCATTTGCCTGTTTACGAGGACATAATTGATTGAAGTTAATACTAAATGAATATTAATATTAAATTAAGATGTAAATAGTTTTTAACCTTTTAAATAGTGATATTTCATACAATTATAATTGTGCCATCTTTATGTGATATATTTTGAATTCATGCCATCATATTGTGATTTTCCTATATTGTGATTTTTCTGAATCTATGCAACCGATCAAATACATGATCCAAATCTTTATGCAAAACACAACACATTAGACAACATGTATTGTTTTTAATTCAAGGAATATCTAAAATATTAAACAGTATTTTGGGCTATAATTGCTTACTTGCAAATAATTTAACACATCTTTATAATTTAAAATGATAAAATGTATGTATACACAGTAACTATTTCAAAACACAGATAACTAAGCATTAAACATTAGTAACAATAAAAACATTTAAATTTAAAATAATCACTTGTCTCACAAATTAAAACAAGTATATTCGTAAATTACTATTCCATAACATAGATATTTAAGAATTCATTTTAAATATTTAAAAAATAACTCACTGAACTTTTTTTACAAGCATAATTAGAATTAATTGATTTTCATTTAATTGTTAGCACATTAGCCAAGAGGTTTTTTACAATTTTATACAAAATATCTGTGATATAGACACTACACCCAATGTACATGGAGGACCAAATCTGCAGAAATTATAAATTAATAAATAAACAAATACATGTAAAGGGAAATCAAAGGAAAAACAAAACAGATAACTCGTTTTTTAATAAAGGAAAGAAAAAGGTAATACAAAAATAAATTCAGGATTCAATTATTATATTATATATATATAGATTATTATACACACACATTTATTTATTTTTAATTTCTGCAGGTTTGGTCCTCCATAAATATATGACAGTTATTTTTCCTTTAGATCAAGTTTTTCCTGAATAGATCAGAAGTCTTGCTTTTTTTTATTTGAAATCAGACAAATCATAATGGCTATCACAATCATGTTTTTATTTTATCTGTCAGTAGCCTATGTCTCGTCTATTTATACCGGACTATCATACAATAAAGCAACTTTTTTTTCGTGAGCTTCCTGTTTCTCTGACTGAAAATATCTGTAGCCTACTGGGAGTCGAGAGAGTGACGTGAGGAGAGTGCCTCCTCAGGTCGTATTTGTGGTGGCATATATGTGATGTAAATATGTCCTGTAATATACCAAACAGAAACACCCTCGACTGAATAAGTAAATGTGCAATTTTGACATAAATTAATTCATTATGCTCAATGTATCACTTTTTATTGTACACCTGTGTTATCGATGCTTGGGTTTTAAATATTCAAGTAAACAAAAATAATGCCATCAAACGGTCGCTTTTATCATGTTTGTTTTGCGATCACGCTGTTTCCAGTTATTTCTTTTTGATTAGTTTTCTGATAAAAAGCGTTTTTTTTTTTTTAGTGAAGCGCTTTGGAGCTTCTGGCCCTACAGTGGAAACATAGCAGATTTTTGGACCCGGTGCTACTCTGGCCCGAGGCTATTAGCCCGGCACGGCCGTTTAAAGCCCTGGCACTGGCCCAACAGTGGAAACCTGGCTACTGGTATTGTTATAAATAAAACAACCCCATTTTAGACTAAAGTCTCAGACAAAAAGCAGTATTGTCTGTATTTGTAGTAACTAGTGCAAAGTGCCCGTGCAAAATCAGTTTTTGTGTGTTTTTAGTAATTGTTGGTTTGTGTGTTTGAGTGCTCATTGTTACAATTACACAGCAAAAGTTCAGTGACATTTTTAGTTGTGTATGGTAGAAAGCAAATACTGATACTGACATAATGACATTCAATAAATATGTAAAATTGAACTACACGATTCAGGGAGCAGCTATACAGTGAACTCTGAAAAAACGCTACGCTTGAGCAAACAGTTTGTGAATAGGCTACTACAAATAATGGCCGTGAAAGAGACTGTGAACGCATTGAATAGAATATGTTTAGTTGGTGAATAGCATAGGCTACTATTACACAGTAGCGATAACGTTAAGCACACCAGAATAAAATATAATATTCAGAAATAAACAGTGTAGCTGACTTCCAGATTCAGTAAACATCCACAAATGAATAAGCGCGACGATTCAGAGAGCAGCTACACAGTGAACTCTGAGAAAACGCTACTTAAGCTCCGCTTTTTTCTTCGACCCTCTCTGTCTCTGGTCCTGCGCTGTGCTCACTCAGTGTGCAGTGTGAGAGGGGGAGTGGCCACTCAGTGTGCAGTGTCAAGTCAAGTCAAGTATATTTATATAGTGCTTTTCACAATATAGATTGTATCAAAGCAGCTTCACAGTATCAATCAAAATAACATAACTGTTTGTTTCTTAGTGGAAAAAAACATCCACGTTAGGTAGGGCTGATCAATGGTATTAATGATTGGTTAATTAATTTGAATATCCCCAACTGAGCAAGCCAAAGGCAACAGTTGTAAGGAACCGAAAAAACTCCATCAAGTGACATAATGGTGTCCTAAAACTCCATCAGGTGACCTACTGGTGTCCTAAAACTCCATCAGGTGACCTACTGGTGTCCTAAAACTCCATCAGGTGACCTACTGGTGTCCTAAAACTCCATCAAGTGACCTACTGGTGTCCTAAAACTCCATCAAGTGACCTACTGGTGTCCTAAAACTCCATCAGGTGACCTACTGGTGTCCTAAAACTCCATCAAGTGACCTACTGGTGTCCTAAAACTCCATCAGGTGACCTACAGGTGTCCTAAAACTCCATTAGGTGACCTACTGGTGTCCTAAAACTCCATCAAGTGACATAATGGTGTCCTAAAACTCCATCAGGTGACCTACTGGTGTCCTAAAACTCCATCAGGTGACCTACTGGTGTCCTAAAACTCCATCAGGTGACCTACTGGTGTCCTAAAACTCCATCAAGTGACCTACTGGTGTCCTAAAACTCCATCAGGTGACCTACAGGTGTCCTAAAACTCCATCAGTTGACCTACTGGTGTCCTAAAACTCCATCAGGTGACCTACTGGTGTCCTAAAACTCCATCAGGTGACCTACTGGTGTCCTAAAACTCCATCAAGTGACCTACTGGTGTCCTAAAACTCCATCAGGTGACCTACAGGTGTCCTAAAACTCCATTAGGTGACCTACTGGTGTCCTAAAACTCCATCAGGTGACCTACAGGTGTCCTAAAACTCCATTAGGTGACCTACTGGTGTCCTAAAACTCCATCAAGTGACCTAATGGAGAAAAAAAACCTTGGGAGAACCCAGGCTCAGTCGGGGGCCAGTTCTCCTCTGGCGTTTATGAACTAGAGGCCGGATTTACAGTAACTGTAAGATAAAAAATGTATATGAATGCCTGGTTGAAGAGATGCGTCTTTAGTCTAGTTTTAAACTGGGAGAGCGAGTCTGAGCAACGAACAATATCAGGAAGGCTTTTCTAGAGCTTTGGAGCTAAATGTGAAAATGCTCTGCCTCCTTTGGTGGATCTGGATATCCTAGGAATGACCAGAAGCCTCGAATTTAGTGATCTTAAAGAGCGCGATGGATTATAGGGCGATAGAAGATCTGTTAAATAGACTGGAGCTAAACCATTTAGGGCTTTATAAGTCAGTAGCAATACCTTGTAATTAATACGGAACTTTATGGGTAACCAATGTAGTGATGATAAAATCGGTGTTATATGATCATATTTTCTTAATCTAGTAAGAACTCTAGCGGCTGCATTTTGGACTAACTGTAGCTTGTTTATTGAGGATGCAGGACAACCAGCTAATAAACTAACTTTTCTGCATCAGAAACTGATAGCATATTACGGAGCTTAGCAATGTTTCTGAGGTGGAAAAAGGCTGTTTTTGTATGTTTTTCAAAAGACAGGTTGCAGTCTAATATAACACCCAGGATAAAGTAACAGGGCATCCTACTATGTTAAAGTTGTGTTGTGAGAGGTTTTGCGGACGGTTTTTCGAACCGATAAGTAGTGCCTCTGTCTTGTCTGGATTTAATAAAAGAAAATTACGCGTCATCCAATCTTTTATATCTTAAACACAATCTGTCAATTTGGATAATTTAGCGTATTCATCCGGCCGAGATGAAATATGTATTTGAGTGTCATGAGCATAACAATGGAAACTAATTCCATGTTTCCTTATAATATTACCAAGTGGCATCATATATATTGAGAATAATAGAGGGCCTAACACAGATCCCTGCGACACTCCATAGTTAACTGAAGTTATGATAGATTTTTCTCCATTTAAATAGACAAAATGGTAGCGGTCAGATAAGTATGATCTGAACCAGCTTAATGCTTGTCCTTGAACACCAGTATAATTTTGTAGTCGATCTAAGTGTGAGAGGGGCCACTCAGTGTGCAGTATGAGAGGGGCCACTCAGTGTGCAGTATGAGAGGGGCCACTCAGTGTGCAGTATGAGAGGGGCCACTCAGTGTGCAGTATGAGAGGGGCCACTCAGTGTGCAGTATGAGAGGGGCCACTCAGTGTGCAGTATGAGAGGGGCCACTCAGTGTGCAGTATGAGAGGGGCCACTCAGTGTGCAGTATGAGAGGGGGAGTGGCCAGCGGCTAAGCCATTGTGTGCTGATTTTATATTTACCGATATCTTTTGCACTTCTAATCCAAATAACGTCAAACTTGGCACTGCACTTACTCGTGCCCGTAGCAAGACACCTGTCAAGTTTGAAATCCATCGGACTAACGCTTCGAGAGATATGCGAATAACAGCAAACTCGCAGACAGACAGAAAGATGTTCCTGTAATTTATAGATAGATATAATATTCAGAAGTAAACAGTGTAGCTGACTTGCAGATTTAGTTAACATCCACAAATGAATAAGCGCGACGATTCAGGGAGCAGGCTATGCAGTGAAGAAAACGCTACGCTTGAGCAAACAGTTTGTGAATAGGCTACTACAAATGATGGTCATGAATAAAATATAATATTCAGAAGTAAACAGTGTAGCTGACTTACTGTAATGTTTAGCTGACAGAATGTTTATGTCAAAATGTTTATTTATAAACCACAACCCTCTAAGTGTTTCTTTTACCGATATATTTACCGATATATTTTGCATTTCTAATCCAAACAACGTCAAACTTGGCACTACAATCGTGCCCGTAGCAAGACACCTGTCAAGTTTGAAATCCATCGGACTAACGGTTCGAGAGATATGCAAATAACAGCACACACGCAGACAGACAGAGGTTCCTGTAATTTATAGATAGATATAAACATGTCCTCCTGTACCATGATTGAGTTGACAAACTCACTTATTATTATAAAATATTAGTCATCGTAGGTATAATTTAGCATGATTGCTATTATTATTAGTAGTAGTACTACTACTACTACAAAACAAACCAATTTTACACTAAAGTCTCAGACAAAAAGCTATAGTGTCTGTATTTGTAGTGATGTTAAACATGTCCTCATATACCATGATTGAGCTGACACACAAACTGACTTATTATTATTACATATTAGTCATTGTAGGTATTATTTACCATTATTGGTATTGTTATAAATAAAACAACCCCATTTTAGACTAAAGTCTCAGACAAAAAGCGTTATTGTCTGTATTTGTAGTAATGTTAACATGTCAACCTATACCATGATTGAGCTAACACACAAACCGACTTTATATTATTAAATATTAGTCATTGTAGGTATTATTTAGCAGTATTGGTATTATTAGTAGTAGTACTACTACTTCTACTACAAAACAACCCCATTTTAGAGTAAAGTATCAGTTAAAAAGCGTTATTGTCTGTATTTGTAGTAATGTTAACATGTCCTCCTATACCATGATTGAGCTGACACACAAACTGACTTATTATTATTAAATATTAGTCATCGTAAGTATTATTTAGCATTATTGCTATTATTAGTAGTACTACTACTTCTACTACAAAAAAAGATAATTTTTTTAGAGTAAAGTATCAGACAAAAAGCTTTAGTTTCTGTATTTGTAGTAATGTTAAACATGTCCTCCTATACCATGATTGAGCTGACACACAAACGGACTTATCATTATTAAATATTAGTCATCGTAAGTATTATTTAGCATTATTGGTATTGTTATAAATAAAACAACTCCATTTTAGACTAAAGTCTCAGACAAAAAACGTTATTGTCTGTATTTGTAGTAATGTTAAACATGTCAACCTATACCATGATTGAGCTGACACACAAACTGACTTATTATTATTAAATATTAGTCATTGTAGGTATTATTTAGCAAGATTTGTATTATTATTAGTAGTAATACTACTACTACTTCTACTACAAAAAAAAAATATTTTTTAGAGTAAAATATCAGACAAAAAGTGTTATTGTCTGTATTTGTAGTAAAGTTAAATATGTCCTCATATACCATGATTGAGCTGACACACAAACTGACTTATTATTATTAAATATTTGTCATCGTAGGTATTATTTAGCATTTTTGGTAATGTTTTAAATAAAATAACCCCATTTTAGAGTAAAGTCTCTGACAAAAGCATTATTGTCTGTATTTGTAGTAATGTTAAACATGTCCTCATATACCATGATTGAGCTGACACACAAACTGACTTATCATTATTAAATATTAGTCATTGTAAGTATTATTTAGAATTATTGGTATTGTTATAAATAAAACAACTCCGTTTTAGACTAAAGTCTCAGACAAAAAACGTTATTGTCTGTATTTGTAGTAATGTTAAACATGTCCTCATACCATGATTGAGCTGACACACAAACTGACTTATTATTATTAAATATTAGTCATTGTAGGAAATATTAGTCATTGTAGGTATTATTTAGTAGTAATACTACTACTTCTACTACAAAAAAGATAATTTTTTTTAGAGTAAAATATCAGACAAAAAGTGTTATTGTCTGTATTTGTAGTAAAGTTAAATATGTCCTCATATACCATGATTGAGCTTACACACAAACTGACTTTATTATTATTAAATATTTGTCATCGTAAGTATTATTTAGCATTATTGGTATTATTATTTAGTAGTACTACTACTACTTTTACTACAAAAGTAAATTTTTTAGAGTAATGTATCAGACAAAAAGCTTTAGTTTCTGTATTTGTAGTAATGTTAACATGTCCTCATATACCATGATTGAGCTGACACACAAACTGACTTATCATTATTAAATATTAGTCATCGTAAGTATTATTTTGCATTATTGGTATTGTTATAAATAAAACAACCCCATTTTAGACTAAAGTATCAGACAAAAAGCGTTATTGTCTGTATTTGTAGTAATGTTAACATGTCCTCATATACCATGATTGAGCTGACACACAAACTGACTTTATATTATTAAATATTATTCATTGTAGGTATTATTTAGCATTATTGGTATTATTAGTAGTAATACTACTACTTCTACTACAAAACAACCCCATTTTAGACTAAAGTCTCAGACAAAAAGCTTTATTGTCTGTATTTGTAGTAATGTTAACATGTCCTCCTATACCATGATTGAGCTTACACAAAAACTGACTTTTTATTATGAAATAGCCATTTTAGGTATTATTTAGCATTATTAGTAGTAGTACTACTACTTTTACTACAAAACAACCCCATTTTAGAATAAAGTATCAGTCAAAAAGCGTTATTGTCTGTATTTGTAGTAATGTTAAACATGTCCTCCTATACCATGATTGAGCTGACACACAAACTGAATTATTATTATTAAATATTAGTCATCGTACGTATTATTTAGCATTTTTGGTATTGTTATAAATAAAACAACTCCATTTTAGACTAAAGTCTCAGACAAAAAGCATTATTGTCTGTATTTGTAGTAATGTTCAACATGTCAACCTACGTATACCATGATTGAGCTTACACACAAACTGACTTATCATTATTAAATATTAGCCATTGTAGGTATTATTTAGCATTATTTGTATTATTATTAGTAGTACTACTACTTCTACTAAAAAAAAGATACATTTTTTTAGAGTAAAATATCAGACAAAAAGCTTTAGTGTCTGTATTTGTAGTAATGTTAAACATGTCCTCATATACCATGATTGAGCTTACACACAAACTGACTTATCATTATTAAATATTAGTCAATGTAGGTATTATTTAGCATTATTAGTAGTAATACTAATAATTCTACTACAAAAAAAAGATTTTTTTTAGATTAAACTCTCAGACAAAATGCGTTATTGTCTGTATTTGTAGTAATGTTAAACATGTCCTCCAATACCATGATTGAGCTGACACACAAACTGACTTATCATTATTAAATATTAGTCATTGTAGGTATTATTTAGCATTATTGGTATTATTAGTAGTAGTACTACTACTTCTACTACAAAACAACCCCATTTTAGACTAAAGTCTCAGACAAAAAGCGTTATTGTCTGTATTTGTAGTAAATTGTAAACATGTCTATCCTATACCATGATTGAGCTGACACACAAACTGACTTATTATTATAAATATTAGCCATTTTAGGTATTATTTAGCATTATTGTATATTAGTACTACTACTATCTCTACTACAAAACAACCCATTTTAGACTAAAGTTCAGTCAAAAAGCTTATTGTCTGTATTTGTAGTAATGTTAAACATGTCCTCCAATACCATGATTGAGCTTGACACACAAACTGACTTTTATTATAAATATTAGTCCATTTGTAGGTATTATTTAGCATTATTATATGTAGTAATACTAATACTTCTACTACAAAAAAAAGATAATACTTTTAAATTTAAATCTCAGACAAAATGCGTTATTGTCTGTATTTGTAGTAATGTTAAACATGTCCTCATATACCATGATTGAGCCGACACACAAACTGACTTTCATATTATAAATATTAGTCATTGTAGTATTATTTAGCATTATTGGTATTATTAGTAGTAATACTACTACTTTACTACAAAAAAGTATATTTTTTTAGAGTAATGTATCAGACAAAAAGCTTTAGTTCTGTATTTGTAGTAATGTTAACATGTCCTCCTATATACATGATTGAGCTGACACACAAACTGACTTATCATTATTAAATATTTGTCATGTAAGTATTATTTAGCATTATTGGTATTATTAGTAATAATACAACCCCAGTTTTAGATTAAATCTCAAAAAAGCGTTATTGTCTGTATTTGTATAATGTTAAACATGTCTCTATACCATGATTGAGCTGACACACAACTGACTTATTATTATGAAATATTAGCCATTTAGGTATTATTTAGCATTGTATTATTAGTAGTAGTACTACTACTTCTACTACAAAAAAACCATTTTAGATTAAACTCAACAAATGCTTTTTTGTCTGTATTTGTAGTAATGTTAACATGTCCTCCTATACCATGATTGAGCTGACACACAAACTGACTTTATTTATTATAAATATTAGCCATTTAGGTATTATTTAGCATTATTTATATAGTAGTATACTAATACTTCTACTAAAAAACAAAAAACTTTTAGATTAAAGTCTCAGACAAAAAGCGTTATTGTCTGTATTTGTAGTAATGTTAACATGTCACACTATACCATGATTGAGCGACACACAAACTGACTTATATTATTAAATATTAGCATTGTAGGTATTATTTAGATTATATGGTATTATTAGTATACTACTATACTTCTACTACAAAAAAGATATATATTATTTTAAATGTTTAGTCTCAGACAAAAAGCTTATTGTCTGTATTTGTAGTAATGTTAAACATGTCCTCATATACCATGATTGAGCTGACACACAAACTGACTTTATCATTATTAAATATTAGTCAATGTAAGGTATTATTTAGCATTATTGGTTATTAGTTATAATTATACAAAACAACCCCATTTTAGACTAGAGTCTCAGACAAAAAGCTTATTGTCTGTATTTGTAGTGATTAAACATGTCTTCCTATACCATGATTGAGCTAACACACAAACTGACTTATATTATGAAATATTAGCCATTTTTAGGTATTATTTAGTATTATTATTAGCAGTACTACTACTACTTCTACTACAAAACAAACCACATTTTAGTTTAAAGTCATCAGTCAAAAAACATTATTGTCTGTATTTGTAGTAATGTTAACATGTCCTCAATACCATGATTGAGCTTGACACACAAACTGACTTTTTATTATAAATATTAGCCATTAGGTATTATTTAGCATTATTATTATTAGTAGTATACTATACTTCTACTACAAAAAAAACCTATTTTTAGATTAAATCTCAGACAAAATGCGTTATTGTCTGTATTTGTAGTAATGTTAAACATGTCCTCATATACCATGATTGAGCTGACACACAAACTGACTTATCATTATTAAATATTAGTCATCGTAAGTATTTAGCATTATTGGTATTATTAGTAGTACTACTACTACTTTTACTACAAAAAGTAATTTTTTTAGAGTAATGTATCAGACAAAAAGCTTTAGTTTCTGTATTTGTAGTAATGTTAACATGTCCTCCTATAAACATGATTGAGCTGACACACAAACTGACTTATCATTATTAAATATTTGTCATGGTAAGTATTATTTAGCATTATTGGTATTATTAGTAATAATACTAATACTTCTACTACAAAAAAAGATCATTTTTTTAGATTAAACTCTCAAACAAATGCGTTATTGTCTGTATTTGTATTAATGTTATAACATGTCCTCATATACCATGATTGAGCTTACACACAAGCTGACTTTTTATTATGAAATATTAGCCATTTTAGGTATTATTTAGCATTATTAGTAGTAGTACTACTACTTCTACTACAAAAAAAGATATTTTTTTTAGATTAAACTCTCAACAAATGCGTTATTGTCTGTATTTGTAGTAATGTTAAACATGTCCTCCTATACCATGATTGAGCTGACACACAAACTGATTTATTATCATTATTAAATTATTAGTCATTGTAGGTATTATTTAGCATTATTGGTATTATTAGTAGTAATACTAATACTTCTACTTAAAAAAAAAAAAACGATAAAACTTTTAAATTTAAAGTCTCAGACAAAAAGCGTTATTGTCTGTATTTGTAGTAATGTTAACATGTCCTCATATACCATGATTGAGCCGACACACAAAATGACTTTATATTACTAAATATTAGTCATTGTAGGTATTATTTAGCATTTTGGTATTATTAGTAGTAATACTAATACTTTCTACTACAAAAATATATATATTTTTTAGAGTAATGTATCAGACAAAAAGCTTTAGTGTCTGTATTTGTAGTAATGTTAAACATGTCCTCATATACCATGATTGAGCTGACACACAAACTGACTTATCATTATTAAATATTAGTCATCGTAAGTATTATTTAGCATTATTGGTAGCAGTACTACTACTTCTACTACAAAACAACCACATTTTAGATTAAAGTATCAGTCAAAAAGCTTTATTGTCTGTATTTGTAGTAATGTTAAACATGTCCTCCAATACCATGATTGAGCTTACACACAAACTGACTTTTTATTATGAAATATTAGCCATTTTAGGTATTATTTAGCATTATTAGTAGTAATACTAATACTTCTACTACAAAAAAAGATATTTTTTTAGATTAAACTCTCAGACAAAATGCGTTATTGTCTGTATTTGTAGTAATGTTAAACATGTCCTCATATACCATGATTGAGCTGACACACAAACTGACTTATCATTATTAAATATTAGTCATCGTAAGTATTTAGCATTATTGGTATTATTAGTAGTACTACTACTACTTTTACTACAAAAAGTAATTTTTTTAGAGTAATGTATCAGACAAAAAGCTTTAGTTTCTGTATTTGTAGTAATGTTAACATGTCCTCCTATAACATGATTGAGCTGACACACAAACTGACTTATCATTATTAAATATTTGTCATGGTAAGTATTATTTAGCATTATTGGTATTATTAGTAATAATACTAATACTTCTACTACAAAAAAAGATCATTTTTTTAGATTAAACTCTCAAACAAATGCGTTATTGTCTGTATTTGTATTAATGTTAAACATGTCCTCATATCCCATGATTGAGCTTACACACAAGCTGACTTTTTATTATGAAATATTAGCCATTTTAGGTATTATTTAGCATTATTAGTAGTAGTACTACTACTTCTACTACAAAAAAAGATATTTTTTTTAGATTAAACTCTCAAACAAATGCGTTATTGTCTGTATTTGTAGTAATGTTAAACATGTCCTCCTATACCATGATTGAGCTGACACACAAACTGATTTATTATTATTATTAAATATTAGTCATTGTAGGTATTATTTAGCATTATTGGTATTATTAGTAGTATTACTAATACTTCTACTACAAAAAAGATATTTTTTTTATTAGTCTCAGACAAAAAACGTTATTGTCTGTATTTGTAGTAATGTTAAACATGTCAACCTATACCATGATTGAGCTGACACACAAACTTACTTATTATTATTAAATATTAGTCATTGTAGGTATTATTTAGCATTATTGGTATTATTAGTAGTAATACTAATACTTCTACTACAAAAAAAATATATTTTTTTTAGACTAAAGTCTCAGACAAAAAGCATCATTGTCTGTATTTGTAGTAATGTTAAACATGTCCTCCTATACCATGATTGAGCTGACACACAAACTGACATATCATTATTAATTATTAGTCACCGTAAGTATTATTTAGAATTATTGGTATTATTAGTAGTACTACTACTACTTCTACTACAAAAAGTTTATTTTTTTAGAGTAATGTATCAGACAAAAAGCTTTAGTTTCTGTATTTGTATACCATGGTATACCTATACCATGATTGAGCTGACACACAAACTGACTTTATATTATTAAATATTAGTCTTTGTAGGTATTATTTAGTATTATTGGTATTAATATTATTAGTAGTAGTACTACTACAAAACAACCCAATTTTAGACTAAAGTCTCAGAAAAAATGCGTTATTGTCTGTATTTGTAGTAATGTTAAACATGTCCTCATATACCATGATTGAGCTGACACACAAACTGAATTAAATATTAGTCTTCATAGGTATTATTTAGCATTTTTTGGTATTGTTATAAATAAAACAACCCCATTTTAGACTAATGTCTCAGACAAAAAGTGTCGGTGTCTGTACTGTATTTGTAGTAATGGTAAAGGATTAGTTCACTTCAGAATGAAAATTTCCTGATGATTTACACAACCCATGATACCCAAGATATTCATGTCTTTCTTTCTTCAGTCAAATATAAATATGTTTTTTGAGAAAAACATTCCAGGATTTTTCTCCGTATAATGGACTTCAATGACAACCAACGGGTTGAAGGTCCAAATTAATCTAGTTTCAATGCAGTTTTAAAGGGCTCTACATGATCCCAGCTGAGGAATACATCTTATCTATTGAATCAATCAGCCATTTTAATATATAATTTTTAACCACAAATGCTCTTTTTGTGCTGTTCTGTGGTACACAACATATTACGTCATCACGGCGGAAAGGTCAAGTGCGTGACACGTAGGTAATCTTCTAACACACATTTCTCGCTGTGTTGCAAAATGGAAAACATCAGCGGCAAAAGTTAAACACTAAACTAAAACACAGTTGTCATCCTTTACACACAACGACTCAAAAATTGTTCACACTTGTTTCTTATGATGTGATCAAACCAACTGTACGAAATATAGGCCAGTTCAGAGTGCACAGTTGGCAAGTGTGCGCTGAATAATGGAAACAATCTGAGAGGGAGACGAGGAAGAGTGTGTGTAAGAGGTGGTGGACGAGGAGGAAGAGGATGAGGACGAGGAAGAGCAGGTGTGGAGAATGTTGTCAAGACTGTATGCCTGTGATGTCCTCAACAATATTCAATATTATTCAGCAATATTCTTTATCTGACTGCACTGACACTATTGGATGAGAACTGAATTGAGCAGGGATGCGTTTCCCATACAACGACAGAATTTGCTGGTTCACTAGTATGATGCATCGTTGAAGAAATCAATTTACTAGTCACAACTGTTACGGTGATTGTTTCGGGAAACACTGACTCGTTGATCTATGCTGATAACTACGGAACTTGTGACCGTAGTTGGCTAACAATGCTTTTGGGAAACTCACCCTGGAAGATGACATCACTGTTTTCTGCTGAACTGCATTTATAGATTAAATAAACTATTTTATGTAATAATTGATGATCTTAACAATGGAACTAAATTACAGTTTTTACCAACTGCTTACACACGTTTTCAAAACTAAGTCTCCTTTTTTCAAAACTCTACACACAATTCTCAAAACTGCACACACAAAATGCAAAATGCCTCACATATCCTTCAAAATGCAACACTGCATTCAAAATGCCATAAACACATGTCAGAATGAAGCATTTGCATCAAATGGCAAACACTTCTTTCATAATAATAAAATTTTGGATATACCATGTAAACACTGCTATTCTAAATCTAAAGCTCTTTGGTCTTTCATAGGCTTATATCTACATTTCAATACAATGTTCTACAGTGATCTGAAGTAATCTGCTGGTAACAAGTACACCGGAAACGCCAATGCAATGTAGAAACAGAAAATATTTACAGTTTTTCTCAATTGCTAAGACACATTTTTTGAAAGCTGCTCTCCTTTTCTCTAAACTGTGAACACAAAACCCAATTTTCAAGCTACATTCACAAAACCTCAGACTCTTCTTGCAAAACCAAACTTTCACCTCAATACAGTTCAATCTGTGCTCAAAACTGAACTATGTTGTCAAATCGTGCCCCGAGTCAATCAAAATTAAAAACACTACTGAACAGTCACTAAACACTACGTAGAAAAATAGAAAACACAATGCTCAGGACATGAAGCCGGAGAAATAAATCTTTATTGTTCACTGTAGGCTAAATGCATCTTGCAAATCAAAAAAAAAACCTGTGCATTTAGCACTTGTACAAAAAGACAAAACAGTAATCCTGTGCATTTACACATAGGACATGTAAGAATAAACAGAAATCTTATGCGTTTGCCACTTGTGTACAGTAAGCCCATGTAAAAATAAAGTACAAAAATATACATGGAATACTAGGCCTACAAACAGTTAGACCAACCCTCCATTACAATACTACAGTTCATTGGTACAGTGATGTACTGAAACATATAGACCAATTTTCAGTTGGTAAACATGGTGACGATTTTCTGTGGGCGGAGCTTAGGTGGAGGCAGAACGATCCCTCTGGCCGCTTCCCTAACGTTAGTATGCAAGTTTTGTTTGCTTGTTTTTTAACAATGACTGAAGAAAATCCGATTTCATCTTACAGTTTTTCTCAATTGCTAAAACACTAAAATCCATTGGCTGAACAAAGTTCTCAGTTGCCTGAACTCATTTAGCTAATTGTGGAGTCTGTTATCAATACCGTAAACAATTTCACATGGTAAAACACAATTTGCAGATCTCACTTAGACTTTTCAGCAAAACTCTGAACACATTCTCATTCTCAAAACACATACTGCACTCTAATGCACATGTGTTACGTTCACCTGGTTACAGGTGAAGCAACATAAAAAATGGGGAGGCCACACATGGAACTCAATTTAACGAATAACATTTAATGAACAAAAACATACACTAGACAATAACCACAAATCAAAGAAAATAAGAAAAATGAGTCATTCTGGAACTGAAGAGGAAAAGCGCTTCTCAGTCCAACTCCGTCAGTCCTTTTGTAATCCCATCTCCTAACACGTAATCACAGAAATCCTCCACACCTGATCACTGGAGATTCACCACACCTGTTCCTGATGCTCCTCCAGAACCTAGAACACTGCCACCTGGTGGAAAAAATACTAAAGACCATAACACCTCCCCTCTTAAAACAGAGGCCCCTAAAAGGGAACTCTGCAAACTCCAAATTAGCATACTCAACATTCGTAGGCTCCCATACAGATGTCACTTACCCCTTTTCTTCTCATCACCTACCCCAAACTCCAATTTTCAGTGTTCTCAGGCGCCTTGAAAACACTAAACAGACAAGATCAAGGGCGAATAACATAGATGGTCTTATTCATCCACTGGGGAACGGGACAATGCATCCGCCATTACATTATCACGTCCCCGAATATGGCGAATTTCCAAACTGTACGGCTGTAATAATAGAGCCCAACGAATGAGTCGTTGGTTAGGTGTTCGCAACGATTTCAAAAACACCAGTGGATTGTGGTCTGAAAAAACCACCACCATCGAACCACCCCCCACATATACATCAAAATGTTGCAATGCCCACACCAAAGCCAATGTTTCCTTTTCGATAACGGAATAATTAGATTGATACGAATTAAACTTCTTCGAAAAATAGCTAACTGGCCTGTCAATCTCATTATCATCTTTTTGCAATAGAACAGCTCCTGCACCAACTTGACTTGCGTCAACCTGGAGCTGAAACGCTCGATCCCACCGAGGCGCAACTAACACAGGAGCAGTACTCAGCAGAAGTTTTGCATTTCTAAATGCACCCTGACAGCTTGAAGACCATTCAAACGTATTTTCTTTTTTCAACAACTCAGTAAGCGGGGCAACTACTGTCGAGAAATTTGCGCAAAAACTGCGGTAATATCCGATCATTCCCAAAAATCTCATCAGCTCCTTTTTAGTAGTAGGAGCGGGAAAATCATCAATAGCTCGCACCTTTTCCCGTACCGGACGCACCTCCCCTTGTCCCACCACTTTTCCCAAATAAGTTACCGTGGCTTTAACAAACTCACACTTCGCAAGATTTATTGTTAACTTCGCCTCAATGAGACGAACAAACAGGGCACGCAACCGAGAACACTGTTCCTCCCACGTCTGACTATATACCACGACGTCATCCAAATAAACCGCACATCCTTCCAGCCCTGAAACCACTCGGTTCATCAGGCGCTGGAAGGTAGCCGGAGCGTTTCGTAAACCGAAACTCATAACATTGTATGAGTATAACCCTGAAGGTATGATGAAAGCAGAGACTTCTTGTGCCCTAGGAGTCAAAGGAACTTGATAATACCCCTTTAAAAGGTCGATCTTGGTTACAAATTTAGCTGAACCCACGGAATCTATACAATCTTCCATCCGCGGAAGCGGGAAAGAGTCGGGCTTCGTAACACTGTTTAGTTTTCTATAATCAGTACAAAATCTAAACGTCTTATCCGGTTTTTCAACGAGAATACATGGAGACGCCCAACTAGAATAAGATGGTTTAGCAAGCTCAGCATTTATCAAGTACCTGACCTCAGCTTCCAAATACTTCTGCTTTTCAGGGTGTACTCGATAACTTCTCTGTTTAACGGGCAAGGAATCTCCAACATCAATATCATGACAGATCAGGTCGGTACACGAAAGCGTATCAGAAAAAAGTACAGAAAACTCCCTTATCAACCTGATCAGTTGCTCGCGATTTTCGTCGGGCAAATGTTCCAACATACCCTCCAACTTAGCCAGTTGTTCAGAATTACAAAGTCGGGGTTGAACAATACAACCAGACGTAAGACCATCGCCCTCAATGCCATTCAACTTCGCGCTTGAGGAATCACTGACCTCTGAAACCACTGCCACCGATTTCACTTCAGCACCAAGGACAGCGTCAGCATTGTCACGTGTACGGCAGAAAATAAGGTTTTAACAGATTCACGTGGCACAATTGGGTAGATTTTCTCCTATCTGGCGTCGAAACAATATAATTTTGATCTGATACCCGCTTCATCACGTTATAAGGCCCTGCGAATTTTGCCAAGAAAGATGATCCAATAACAGGAAGCAAGATTAACACCTGATCTCCGGGACTAAATTCACGACGCTCGGACCTACGATCAAACCAGGTCTTCATTCTCAATTGTGCTTTAACTAGATTTTCTCCGGCCAATTTACCTGCCAGATATAACCTACGTCGGAAGCCATTAACATAATCCAGGAGATTTACAGACATTTCAGGTCCAGTCACGTTATCCTTCAGAAGGGACAACGGACCTCTTACCTTGTGACCGAACACCAAATCGTTAGGGCTAAAACCAAGGCTCTCTTGAACAACCTCGCGTGCGGCTAGCATCAACCAAGGAAGCCCCTCCTCCCAGTCTTTATTCAGTTCGTTACAATACGCCCTCAACAACTGTTTTAGCGTTTGATGGAATCGCTCAAGAGCTCCTTGGCTTTCAGGATGGTACGCACTACTCTTATGATGTTTCACACGTAGTTGTTGCAAAATCTGTTCAAACATACGAGAAGTAAAGTTGGTTCCTCTATCAGTTTGAATAAATTTAGGAATACCAAAAACTGAAATAAATTGGGACAGAGCTTTTACCACCGACCTTGTGGAAATTGTTCGCAGAGGATAGGCAGCGGGATAGCGAGTGGTCTGACACATGACAGTTAACAAGTAGTTAGAACCTGCTTTAGACGATTTTAACGGCCCCACACAGTCAATAGTAAGATACTCAAAAGGGTGGCTCACCGCAGGAATTGGAAACAACGGCGCCGGAGCCAAAACCTCATTCGGTTTCCCTACCATCTGACAAGTGTGGCACGTCTTAATAAAACTCGCCACATCTCTTTTTAATCTAGGCCAGAAAAAATAGCGCATTACACTATTGTAGGTTTTCTTGACCCTAAATGCCCAGCTATATCCCCGTGAGCCGTTCTCAACACCAGATCACGCAACTCCTCCGGAACAACAATCTGATATATGGGTTCGCCCAAAGCACGATCATTACAAGGCGTCCACTTGCGAACTAAAACGCCATCACTCAGGAAATAACCAGAAGCCATACTTTCAATTTCGGTAGTAGATTTAACCGACTCAAACAGTGTTGTCAACCCGGCATCTTTTCCCTGAGCCAAAATTAGCTCCTCACGGGAAATCGAAGGCGGCAACAAAGATAAATTACCCAAAGGATTGAATGAAGAAGTTTCTATTTTTTCGCTGATCTGGGACACATTCTTTTCAGTGTTCATAGCTCGAGTTATTGCGCAGGAAACAAAAACATCGGGAAACTCCTGGACACTCTTATCTACCTCTGAAGATAAATTTGGATTAGCCTTCACAATGGGAGGTACCACCCCACCCCACACACGATTTCCGGCCAAATTATTTCCCAAAATTACATCTACACCCTCCACAGGTAACGAAGGGCGTAAAGCAATTTCAACTTCCCCGCGCACCAATTCCGAATCAAACTGAATCCTGTGTAACGGAGCAGAAAATATTTCCAACCCAATACCCCGAATCAGAACACTATTTCCTGTACTGGACCCAGAAGAAAAATTCAACTTCGATTCTACAATAAAAGATTCAGAAGATCCTGTGTCGCGCAGAATTCTTACGGGTACCTTAACTGAGCAATCAACTAACGAAACGTACCCCGTTGTAATAAAAGGACCATAATCCGACTGGGACCCGCAAACCTTATCTGCGTTTTGATCTTTCACCTCAACAGGGATTCCCCCAACCCATGATGGTTCACACGCAGTAAATGCTGACGCAAGCCCCACAGCTTTTGCACTGGCCTTATACTTGCCTTTCAGCACAGGGCATTCCTTTTTCCAGTGGCCCCTTTCCAGGCAATACCTGCAAGTGGAATTTGGGTCTACGTTTCTATTTGGCCTATACTCTGCTTTTAACGACTTCGGTCTATCTTGATGTTCAAGATGATAATCTCTTTGGTAAACTGAATTTTTATGAATCAACGCAAATTCATCCGCTAAAACTGCAGCTTCTGCCGCGGTTTTCACCTTTTGCTCATTCAAGTAAGTCACTATCCGCTCAGGAATAATATTCTTGAACTGCTCCAAGACCATCAGATCACAAAGACTCTCAAAAGAATCTATTCCTAAAGACGCGCACCAACGATTAAAGTGGTTCATGAGCTCTCGCGCCACTTCCACATGTGTTTGCCTTTCTCCCTTTTTCCATCCCCTAAACCTCCGACGATAAGCCTCAGGGACAAGTTCGTAAGCTTTTAAAACTGCGTCTTTCACGACCTGATAATCTTTTCGCCCTGCTGCTGATAGTGAAATAAACGCTTCCTGAGCCTTACCCTCAAGAACGCTTTGCAACAAAAGAGTTCGTTCCGCATCATTCCAACCTCTATCATCAGCAACGCTTTCAAACAACGAGAAAAAAACTTCTAGATTTTTCTCATTAAATCTAGGCAGCAACTTGGTCATATTTGCAATATTTAATGTTCTATTTAAACCCAGTTGACCACCAGAGTCGCCAATGCTCCCCGTTCTCCCTTCAGCAACCAATCTTAACCGTTCGGTTTCTTGAGCCAACTTAGCCTCCTGAATTTGTTTCTCATACTTAAATTTCTCAAACTCCCTATCACGTTCTCGTTCTTCAATTCTCAGTTTTTCCAATTCAAGCTGTCTATCCAGTTCACGTTCCCTACTCTGCATGTTCAAAATTTCTAACTGCTGCTCAAAAGTAAACCCACTCTGTACTCCCGTCATGAGCGGCGTTGACGTACCGTCCGGTGAAATTACTTCTTCTGATGGTGCATCCGCAGTTAAAATCATCCTCTCCACCAATTTCTCTTTTACCATATCCCGAAACTGTTTTACCTTCGTACCTTTTGTTACCACTACCTCAAAATTAAAATGTTCAACTACCTTAGCTAATTGATCCCTTGAAAGATCATTCAATTTCTCCCCGTAGGAGCTGCCAAAAAATCCCGCAGTTGATCCATTTTAACTAAACTTCACGTATTACCGTTTTAGCTGTTTTTCAAAGTCAAAATAACTTGTTGGTCCCCTTTTCCTAAACCGGAACATGAAAATGCACAAAGACTAGGGCAAGGCAGAGAGCACCACAATGCCAGGAAAAATCAAGAGCCGTCCCGTATCTAACTAAGAAAAAAAAAAACACACCTAAATAACTCAACCCTAGTCTTCAGTACGCCCACATGCAGCTCAACGGCTAATCCGTCTACCCGCGTCCGACGTACCAAAAACAACAAACTAAAATAAAAAATTAAAATAACAAACAGCGTCACCGCTCTACACCTAACACGGGAGTTCACGTGGCTCTGATGGTCTAACTGATCTCATTAATCCCTCCCAGCAATTATAGTACAAATCTGTCTTACCTCTAGTCATGCACAACAGGACTCAACCCCAGAAAATTCAGATACTTCGACTGCCAGACAAAATTTTCCTCTTCAGCCCCAGCAAATTTTTACCAAATAATAAAACCAATCACATGTTCCATGGTGATTTCTCCCCAAGAATAATTTGAATCAACCTCATTCAATCATCTCACAATTTACAGAATAACCTTACCCAAGATTCTTCACTGAGCCTCTCTCAGTTTAGTAGACGAGCCCCCATTATGTTACGTTCACCTGGTTACAGGTGAAGCAACATAAAAAATGGGGAGGCCACACATGGAACTCAATTTAACGAATAACATTTAATGAACAAAAACATACACTAGACAATAACCACAAATCAAAGAAAATAAGAAAAATGAGTCATTCTGGAACTGAAGAGGAAAGCGCTTCTCAGTCCAACTCCGTCAGTCCTTTTGTAATCCCATCTCCTAACACGTAATCACAGAAATCCTCCACACCTGATCACTGGAGATTCACCACACCTGTTCCTGATGCTCCTCCAGAACCTAGAACACTGCCACCTGGTGGAAAAAATACTAAAGACCATAACAACATGTCATCCATACTGGTAAACACAAGTGAGCAGTGTTTGATTTTGAACACAGGTAAAACTGTTTTGAGGCGAAAGTTTCATTTTGCAAGAGGAGTCAGAGGTTTTGTAAATAGTGTTGTGTTTAATGTTGTAGAAAATGGAGCAAGGTTTCAGAAATTGTGTTTTAGCAATTGAGAAAAACTGTAATGTGCAAGGTCACTCACTGTCCAGGACCGCGATTGTTATTTGCAATATTTGAGTGAGAGGTTTCAAAAATCGTGTGACATGAAAAGATTTTGTGTGTAAGCAGTTGGTAAAAACTGTAACACGGATCTGTCTTCAGCTGAGCAATGACAGTATTTTCTTTTTACTGTAAGCTGCTGTACAACTGAAATGAAGTATTTGCATTACTGATCATCATTTTCCTGTTATCACTTGAAAAGTTGCTTTGAAACAATCTTGATTGCATAAAGCACTATAGATATAAATGGGTCTTGACTTGACTCAGGTCAGACCAAACATGAAGACACGATGCTAGGCAGAATTAATCTCTCACTGACTTTAATTTTGCCGTTGCACATCTTCTTTGAGTGTACTGTAACATACTTTTTATTTAGAGTTTTTTTTGTGTGCGTGTGGACCTTTTAGGCTTTTGCACTTTTGGACTGCTGTATTTTTACAGTATACAACTGCTGAATATACAGGCATTCAATAATCTACAAGATTTACTACAATACTGTACTTGTGGTATATAATATATTCACCATACTTAGTTGTGATTATATTTTTTGAAAACGTAATTGCACTTTTTTTTACTGCATGCAATATACTCATATTCTGGATGCTTTGTTCTCCATTTTTTTATGTAGTATCTAATGAATGATCTGTACTGTTTATATGTTGACTGATGTGGGTATGATCTGAAAGCTTTGTTTGATTTTGAGAACAGGTGAAAAAGTTTTGAGGCAATAGTTTGATTTTGCCAGAAGAGTCAGGGGTTTTGTGGATGCAGTTTGAAGAATTGGATTTGTGTTTAAGGTTTTGAGAAATGAGTGATGTTTCAAGAAATGTGTTTTAGCACTTCAGAAAACCTGTAATAGCAACAGATTTTATCTTTATTAGCTGCATATTAAATAATCATTAATAAATGGTTGAGTTATCATGGGTAATACATTAACTCTAGATTAACTCTACGTTATATCTGCATTAGTTAAACATTTTGCATATAGTG
>JAZAVI010000784.1:0-102355 GCA_036326025.1 Chrosomus eos
TGTGTAATATATTTATATGGACTATTTTTCACGTAAAAAAGGGATAGTTCACCCAAAGATTTTTTTTCTTTGGGTAAACTATCCTTTAGGATAGACATCATTAAGTTAATCAGCTGTGCCATGTCCCACTCTGAAATGTTTAACCCATAATTAGGGATAACAATGTAAATTGAATGCAGCATCTGTTTGCTCATTATGGCTTTGATTATAAAATGCATCCACAAAGTTAACAATTGTAGCAAGATGAGAATATGTTACTGATGAGATCAGACTCCCAGGGAGCAATCACATTAACCGTAAGCAAAGAAATTGCTGAGAGAATAAAGAATGGTAAGTAAAAAAATATATAAAGATATATAGCCGGTTATGTCGGGTTGCTGAACTGTCACGTTTTTCAAAGCTCTCGGATAATCCTGTTTTTAAACCTTTATCTAGACCCGAATAACCTAAAGAAACGCATTTTTTATTTACAGTGGCTCTGCTAAACAGTCAGCATGTCTTCACGTCCGCAAAGAAAAAGAGATAAAAAAGATAATACAGATTCGGCTGTCGACGACCTAGGACCCACGTCTGAAGCTGATAGCACACCGGTTGGCGCCAACACTCACACCGAGGCTGATACTCCACCCGATAATAGCGTAATTCTTTCAGCTATAAACGGTTTGAAGAGTGAGTTTCGGTCCCAATACAAGGAGGTTCTGGCAGTGATTAAAGAAGTTAAAGATGATTTCTTTACCTTCACTGAAAGACTTACCGAAGCGGAGAGCCGAATCAGCCAAGCCGAGGATGATATTACCGGCCTTCAAGCAAGGGTTGTTAAACTCGAAAAATCCGCATCGGATCTTGCCTCTGCTCTTGACATGGCCGAATGTAGAAGCCGGCGCTCTAACATTCGGATTTTGGGACTTCCAAATGGAATCGAAGGAAATAATCCTGTTTCGTTTTTGGAAAGTTGGCTTCCACAGCTTCTAGGTGCGGATACCTTCCCGGCGCCGGTGATCATTGAAAGGGCACACAGGCTACCCAACAGTGGCAAACAAGCTGGTGGAAACGCATCGTCAAGGCCAAAAACAATGATACTGAAATTACTCAACTATGCTGACAAAGACAGAATACTGAGAGCGGCCCGGGCAAGAGGTACAGTGATGTTCCAGGATCACCATATTATGTTTTTTCCTGATCTATCGTCCGAGGTGTTTAAAACAACGAAAGCGATTTGAGGAGGTGAAGCTAGAGCTTCGTAAGAGGAAGATCAAGTACGGGATGATTTTCCCCGCCAAGCTTCTGGTTATCTTCGGAGACCGTCGTCATTTCTTCGACTCTCCTGAAGAAGCAGGCAAATTCATCGCGACCTTGCCAGAGGATGTTCGGGAAGCGGAGCAGCCAACGTCTGAGTAACATTTGTTCTATTTGACACTTTGCATTAAAGTTTAATCGTCCACTTTAGTACTGAACTTTCATTAAAATTTTGTTGGACGTTTAAGTTAGTCTGGCAATGCCCTATAAAACGTAAGTTTGGGCTTTTTTGTTTTGTTTTCATAGTTCGTTAAAGGTTGGCTTTGATTTGAATACTAAGCAGAATCATCAAGTAAGCTGATTATTTAGCGTATTTCTTTTGGTTAAACGATCATAATACTTGGCCTTTGAGAGCGTGCATTTATAATTTTTTGTTTTAGACACTATTGTTTGTCTTTTTCCTCTTAATTCAGCAACCTAATAGCGTTCCTATTAGAGGACCGCAAGAGTACGTAACTAGAGTTCTAGTCGAAGAAAGTGGGAGGTTCGCCGTGCATTTGTGTGTTCTATATAGTGCATGTGCTGGGGATTGTGTTTGTTCCTTTTTTTTTTTTTACTACTACTATACATTTATACTTGCATCTCGGTTTTCTGGTACATCTTTGTACTTTACAAAAAGGTTACAGGGTGTTTATCGGAACAGTTCAGTAATGTTTGGACTACCAAGAATAATTACAATATTCAATTTTGTTGCAAATGTCAGGGGATTCTAGTCTTACATTGACATATTGGAATGTGCGGGGGCTTTGTAACCTTACTAAATTGAAACAAGTGATGAACAGAGTTAATTACCTCCATCCTAAAATAGTATTCCTGCAAGAAACACATTTATTGTCCGGCGAAGTCATTAAACTGCGTAGAAGATGGCCGGGGCAGGTTATAGCAGCATCATATAGCTCGCACTCAAGAGGGGTAGCTGTGCTGATACATAAATCAGTCCCATTTCATATATTAAAAACTATTTGTGATCCATTAGGTAGATATGTTATAATCAGTGGTAGGATGTTCAACGAATATTGTAATCTTGTAAGTGTTTATGGCCCTAATACAGATGAACCAAATTTCTTTCATAATCTTTTCTTAATTTTGTCTTCCCTTCAAGGTATCTTAATAGTTGCTGGTGACTTTAATTGTACCTTAGATCCTAAATTGGACCGTTCCACAGGTATTGACACTTCACATTCGCAAAGTAGGAACATACTTAATCAATACATTAAAGACCTTAATTTAAGCGATGTCTGGAGGCTTCAAAACCCAACAAAGAAAGAATTTTCTTGCTATTCCTCATCTTTCCATACCTACTCTAGAATAGACTATTTTCTTATTTCAAAGGATTTGATTGATTATATATCTAACTGTAAATACAGTAGTATTGTTTTATCGGATCATGCAGCATTATCACTGAAATATACTCTCAGAACCATAATCAAAAGCCCATCTAGATGGCGTCTAAATATAAAGTGGCTACATAACCCTGATTTTCTGGATTTTGTTGGAAATCAAATTGACACATTTTTTGAGTTTAATACAAACCAGACATCTGCTTCAATACGATGGGAGGCATTTAAGGCCTATATTAGGGGGCAAATTATCAGCTTTACTAGTTCTAAGACAAACAGATCTGCCCTTAAAATGATTGAATTGGAACAGAGTATAAAGGACTTAGAAGAAGAAATTTTCAAACAAGATACTCCTGAACTGAGACATAAACTTTTGCTACTTAAAGCAGAATTTAATGACATCTCTACTAATAAAGCTGCGGCTAATATAACTAGGCTAAAACAAACATATTATGACCAAGGAGAAAAGGCTGGAAGGTTATTGGCATGGCGAATTAAGACACAACAAAATGAAGGGGGGATTAATAAGATAGAAACTATAGATGGACAGAACACCACGATCCCAACTGAAATCAATAATGCTTTTAGAAAATATTATGAAGGTCTTTATAAATCGACACCCCTGCAGAATACCCATCATTATAAAACATTTATGGATGAGATTCAGATACAGTCATTGTCTGAGGAAGACTCCAAAGTATTGGATCAACCAATTGAAGTAACAGATCTGAATGCAGCCATTAATTGTATGAATAGTGGGAAAGCACCAGGTCCCGATGGTCTACCTATAGACATTTATAAGATCTTTCGTGACAAATTGATAACTCCAATGAATGACATGATAAATTAATCATTCAATATTGGAGAACTTCCCTCTTCCTTGCGTTCAGCCCTCATAACTTTAATTCCTAAGCCAGGGAAAGATCCTACGAAATGTGGCTCTTACAGGCCCATTAGTCTTTTAAATTCAGACACAAAGATAATTGCTAAAGTTTTAGACAGTAGACTTGATAAGTATTTACCTTTACTGATTGATCCTGATCAAAATGGCTTTATAAGAGGTAGACAAGCTTTTCATAATATACGGCGTGTGTTAAATGTCATCCACTCAACAAAAGAAGTCTCGGATACAGCTTTACTTTCTTTAGATGCAGAGAAGGCTTTTGATAGGGTGGAGTGGGACTAGCTTTTTGATACACTCTCTTATTTTGGTATCGGTCTGTATTTTATAAAATGGATAAAAATTTTATATTCAAAACCCACAGCAGAGATATTGACTAATAATATAATCTCTAAATCTTTTCCACTTTCTCGAAGCACACGTCAGGGATGCCCCCTTTCGCCGCTCCTTTTTACATTGGCTATTGAGCCTTTGGCTATTGCAGTACGAAGAAGTGGAGATATATCAGGGATTACAATTGGCGGTCTTGAAAATAAAATAGCTTTATATGCTGATGATATTATATTATTTCTATCCAATTTAAGTACATCCGTGCCTTCCTTATTGTGCCTAATTAAATCATTTGGATCCTTTTCAGGTTATAAAGTGAATGAGTCAAAATCTATGATCCTATTTCTAAAAGAAACGGAACGTCTCACACCTCCCTTCCAGACTCCCTTCAAAAATGCTCATGAAGATTTTAAATATCTTGGTATTAATATCAATCAATATCTGTAATATGAAGAAGCTGTTCACCAATTTTATTTGGGGAAATCGACGTCCCAGGCTGAGGCTCTCTCTTTTGTATTTACCATATGAAAGGGGAGGGTTGCAGTTGCCTAATCTTAAGTGGTACTACTGGGCAGCTCAGCTGAGAGCAGCAATGTTTTGGTTTACAAATGATAATTCTATCCCTTGGATACAGATTGAGGCGAGTACAACTCAAAAATTGCATTTGAACCTGTATCTGTATTCAGCACCCCTGCCCAAACTGAAAAAAGCCACTTCCAACCCCTTTGTTAAAAATACTATTGTGGTATGGTATGAAGTTTTGAAACATATTGGACAGATTCCACAATTATCACAATTTACCCCTATTTGGGGAAACACTATGTTTATACCGGGGACACATGATGGTGGTTTTAAAATCTGGGCATCAAAAGGTTTGAACAAGGTGGCAGATTTATTTAGCAATGAAACTATGCTCAGTTTTCAGGAATTAAGACAAAAGTTTGATTTGCCTAAAACCCATTTTTTTAAATATCTTTGTCACAAGGTGACGAACCAGCAGCGGAACTATATATTCCACGGAGGAATGTTTCCGCCCGGAGCGCTCTCGACGCAACACCCAGTCAGCCTGATATGCGTCGCTACCATGGCAACAGCAGCCGCTGATGACAGAGTGACAGCAGGTGCGGCGCATCAAGGGGCTTTTGGTGATTGGGACACACAGCGGCTTGAAACAGATAAAGACCAAGCTTTGGGAGACCAAGAGGGTAGTTCAGTGCAGTGTTCTGTGTTCGGTTTCGGGTGCTGTGTCCTGACCTTGTTCCGTCGAGGAAGGCTGAGAGTTTCTGTGGGACAAAATTGACTGGTGAGATCGATCCGCGGAAGGGAATCCGCTACGAAAGATTGGGTGGAGTGGAACAGAGAAGCAGAGGAGAAGCTGCCTTGGAAACATCAAGTCCCCTGCCTGGGTAGAGATAAGTGCAAACCTTTTACTGGCCGTATGATACGTGATTTATACACCAAGACACTGTATATGAAGAGAAGCGATCTAGGAACCGGAGTCTAGACACCGTAATGAGAAGACAGCTGTTATGATGCACGAGTGAGATCGCTATATATTCTTCCGTCTTACTGTCCCTGCTGTTCAGAACAAGGAGGTGGGCTGTGGCCTTATATTTCACAGAGTGGTTGAGAGTGACGTGAGTTGATGCTGTGCCCACCGTGTGTGTTTGAAGTGAAGCTACTGCATGCTTACTATACCGAATTCTGTCACGTGCCCATCGGCCTTGCCCTGTGTTGCAGTTTGGAGCCGCTGAAGAAGAGATTAAGCGACGGTGGAATTTAAAGCTTGCGATGTTCTGATTCATCATTGATGTTGTCTGGAGAACGGAGGAAGTCCAGTGATCTGCTGTTCTGAGTGTCCTCCATCGAACGCCTTGTGCATTCTGTGTTATCAACACTGTCGTAAGCTTTCCGCATCCCCTGTATAGGAAAGGACCAACCGTACTCGAAGTACCCACCTGCTGTCTAGTCGACGCCCCTTTCACAGCCGTGAGCTTTCTGCATCCCCTGTATAGGAAAGAACCAACCGGACTCGAAGTACCTACCTGCTGTCTAGTCGACGCCCCTTTCACAGCCGTGAGCTTTCTGCATCCCCTGTATAGGAAAGGACCAATCGTACTCGAAGTACCCACCTGCTGTCTAGTCGACGCCCCTTTCACAGCCGTGAGCTTTCTGCATCCCCTGTATAGGAAAGGACCAACCGTACTCGAAGTACCCACCTGCTGTCTAGTCGACGCCCCTTTCACAGCCGTGAGCTTTCTGCATCCCCTGTATAGGAAAGAACCAACCGGACTCGAAGTACCTACCTGCTGTCTAGTCGACGCCCCTTTCACAGCCGTGAACTTTCTGCATCCCCTGTATAGGAAAGAACCAACCGGACTCGAAGTACCTACCTGCTGTCTAGTCGACGCCCCTTTCACAGCCGTGAGCTTTCTGCATCCCCTGTATAGGAAAGAACCAACCGGACTCGAAGTACCTACCTGCTGTCTAGTCGACGCCCCTTTCACAGCCGTGAGCTTTCTGCATCCCCTGTATAGGAAAGGACCAACCGTACTCGAAGTACCCACCTGCTGTCTAGTCGACGCTCCTTCCACAGCCGTAAGCTTTCCGCATCCCCTGTATAGGAAAGGACCAACCGTACTCGAAGTACCCACCTGCTGTCTAGTCGACGCCCCTTTCACAGCCGTGAGCTTTCTGCATCCCCTGTATAGGAAAGAACCAACCGGACTCGAAGTACCTACCTGCTGTCTAGTCGACGCCCCTTTCACAGCCGTGAGCTTTCTGCATCCCCTGTATAGGAAAGGACCAACCGTACTCGAAGTACCCACCTGCTGTCTAGTCGACGCTCCTTCCACAGCCGTAAGCTTTCCGCATCCCCTGTATAGGAAAGGACCAACCGTACTCGAAGTACCCACCTGCTGTCTAGTCGACGCCCCTTTCACAGCCGTGAGCTTTCTGCATCCCCTGTATAGGAAAGAACCAACCGGACTCGAAGTACCTACCTGCTGTCTAGTCGACGCCCCTTTCACAGCCCTAAGTTTCCTGCATCCCCTGTATAGGAAAGAACCAACCGTACTCGAAGTACCCACCTGCTGTCTAGTCGACGCCCCTTTCACAGCCGTGAGCTTTCTGCATCCCCTGTATAGGAAAGAACCAACCGGACTCGAAGTACCTACCTGCTGTCTAGTTGACGCCCCTTCACAGCCCTAAGTTTCCTGCACCCCCTGTATAGGAAAGGACCAACCGTGCTCGAAGTACCCACCTGCTGTCTAGTCGACGCCCCTTTCACAGCCGTAAGCTTTCTGCATCCCCTGCATAGGAAAGAACCTACCGTACCAGGAGTACCTACCGGCTGTCCAGTCGACGCTCCTCTTCACCGCTGTAAACTTCTGTACTTGGGAGGTCGAGAAGAGTACAGTCCGCTCAGAGTCCGAGAAGGAAAGTCGTGCTTAGAGCACTTACCTGCTGGTCAGGTCCGCGTTCCCTCCATTGCCGAGAACCTCGGCACCCGAAGAGTCCGAGGGGGTTGAGTGGACCCAGTCCCCGCCTGTCGTCCAGCCGACGTCCCGGCGGCCACTGGATGCTGGGGAGGAAGGAGGAATTTTAATTAGGATATACAAATTCTTTTAATCAATAAAGCCTGTTACATTTTACTTTCCTTGTCCGCCTGGTTTCTGGTCTGCTCCTCAGTGGTACATTCTAAAGGGAGGGGGTAGACCCAGTCGACCCTCCCGACCTGTGACATCTTCAAATTAGGAATTTTATCAATAAAACACAGCATCTTTCTCTTCTTTTACCAGAGCTGTCCCCTTTAGAAAGAATCACTTTAAACCACCTTAACGGTGCTAGGCAGTTTTTAAAAGATTAAAAGATTTAATATTTATAATGTTTTTTCAACATAATATCTCTTTATTTCGACATAATATGTGCGTGTGCAACATAATCAGAGAGTAGCCTATTTATTTTCGTTTGGAATAGTTTCGTTTAAAGTCGTTTAGACACGTGACATGGGTGTTTTGAATCACGCTTCGGATCATTGTTTTGAAACATCTCGCAAAGCTTCTTGACTGTTTCTTGTCAGTCATTCCTACATTTCACTCAGACATTTTGTGTTCAACAAGAAGAAACGATGGACATTAATGAAGAATAGTTTCGTTTGGAATAGTTTCGTTTAAAGTCGTTTAGACACGTGACATGGGTGTTTTGAATCACGCTTCGGATCATTGTTTTGAAACATCTCGCAAAGCTTCTTGACTGTTTCTTGTCAGTCATTCCTACATTTCACTCAGACATTTTGTGTTCAACAAGAAGAAACGATGGACACATTTCCAGTAAGTAGCCGCATGATAATATTTCAGGTTCCCTTCAGTTCGTTTGTTGTTGTTTTTCTCCGTTTGATTTCTTACAGTATCATGATAGTACTATATATCGAATAAAAAATGCCTTATGGAAACAGTAAGATTCGATTGAATTTCATGAATGTCGACTCAAATAAAATACGATTAGTCTCATGGGATTTTATCTCGATGGATATGCGGCTTATGCAATAAACGACGCTGATGGAAACGTTATAATGGCGCGATCCATTTTGCCCAGTAAAACTTTGTTCGCAAATGTTGGCTTGAATGTTGTGAGAAAATGAATGGAAACACCTTAACATGTCTCAAATCAATTCGATATACCAATTTGATCGCAAAAAAGCATGTGACATCATTACGCACAGGTTTGTATCCGCTTTAAAGCAGTTTGATGGAAAGACACTTTCACCAGCTTTATTCACATGAGGGTTTTTTTTTACCGAACTTTATATAATTCGATTGACAAGTGGACGTAAACATCCCGTCTCTGTGCTTGTCTGTTTCTAACAGATTTTGCACTCGTGCTAAAACAATCACACAAGATGATAATGTTTCACAAAGCTAGAGCTAGCCTACTGCACTTCACTCGTGTAATTAATATTCTCTTGTGTTATTAAATTTCACACAATAAACAGTTGAACACTATGAGAAGCAGCCACTGATTCAAAGGCTGTCATGCTAGCTTAAAGGGATAGTTCACTTTGAAATTAATTTTTGGTATGTTTTAGCTTACCTCAAGGGCATCCAAGATGTTGGTGTCTTTGTTTCCGCAGTAGTTTCAATTTTGATATTTTTTGGTCAAACCGTTCTTGTCTGTCAGTCATATAATGCAGGTCTACGGTCACTCCCTCAAAGAGCATGCACAGAGAAGTCCAAATGTAAACGCAGTGGAAAAGCGAAGCGAGTTGAACCGTATTAATGTTCATTGGTAGCCTAAATGGGTTCCATTCAGACCATAACATTAAGTCTTTTACTGTTATATGGGTAGTTGACAAAGTAAAAGTACTTTTTTTTTGGAAAAAATAGTTTAAGAAAAAATACATATATTTATGGAGTATGGAAACTGCAGTTTCAGAAAAAAAAACTTAAGACAGAATTAAAACATTATTTTCTTAAAGTGATATTTATTTTACATTTATTCAAAACTGTTTGAAATTGTAGCAATCTAAGAGGAGATAATATTGTAAATGCCCTAATGCCAAACTTGACTCTTTTATTTTCAAAGATATTTTAAAATAAGTATATTTTTCTGTTGTTTTATGTTTGTCATACCATAGGACAAAACGTCACACCAAATGACAAAGATAGTCATTGCATAAAGAGTAAGAATATATTGTGTTTATTGTACCAATAGTTTTTCTGATAACCTACATATAATGTGCTTTACCTGAGAACATGTAAATTAACTGGTTTCATAAAAATCCATAAAGTCGTCATGAAATCAAAATTGACCCTGTGTACTTCTGCTAGCGCACATTAATCATCTTGTGAATAATAAACACAAACAGTTATATATGAATAATGAATAGTTTTCAGCCATCTGTAGAAATCTTCCTCAGATTTCTGTCATATCTAGCTGATCTCACACTTGTGTGCGCTAAAGTAAAACCTGCTCTCTATTCAATACTGTTTTTTACTTGGAAATACGTCACAGCACTGAAGTCTGCTGCAGTTTCTGGTTCACTGGGACTTTAATCCGACTATATCAATCTGACTGCTGGTGTCAGTGGACATCTTGTGTGTGTGTGCTAGATTAAGAGTTTTACTGTGGCCTTTAAAGTCATTGCAGCAGCCGTGATGATGTCAGATCCTCCACTCACACACTCACTGATTTGTTTACAGGCTCTTCCAGTCAGACACTCAGACAGCAGCATCAGGTGCAGCACTCTTCCTCCTCTTCATCATCACTCTTCCTCCTCTTCATCATCACTCTTCCTCCTCTTCATCAGCACTCTTCCTCCTCTTCATCATCACTCTTCCTCTTCATCACTCTCTGTACTGTGGTCTTCATCCCTCAGATCATGTGCACCAGCCGCTGCAGAACTCACAGCTGGTCAATCAGAACCCCCAGCAGACAGAAGCTGTTCAGCCGCAGAGCAAGGTACGGTCCACGTCTGTGTGATTCATGAGCATCAGAGGAACACTGAGAGTGAGACATGTTGAATCGGGCAGGTGCTCGTGTCCTCACAAGCCTGAACATGAGGAGACTCCTGAGGCGTGGGGAAGATGCTAGTTAAAGCCAAAAACATGATCGTTCGCTGTGTTTTACACCGAACTGAGGCAGATGCCTTCAGAACACTTCAGATGTGCAGCACGAGTCACATGGCATGGGCGTATATTATGAGACTTCATTTTGCATCCTTTTTTTAAAACTTTTGAATATAGTATCAGCAGTTTATTATTGATGTCAATCAAGCTTCATTAAAGTAAAATTCACTTTCAGAATTATAGTGGTTCATATGCGTATCCAGTATTCATATAGACTCACGCTTCAACTCTTCTGAAGTCACATGATGCTCTGTGTGAGAATCAGACCCATATTCATGTTATTTACTGAATATCTTGTAGTCTAGCTCTCTTTGGCTTGATCGTGAGAAAAGCAGCAATGTTCGATTGATTCATGAGTAAACGATTCCTCGTTTTTTTTTTAAAGGGGTCAAAGGGCCCTTTTTTTAAATTATCTTTTTTATTGATTTTTAACATTTTATTAACATAACAGACAGAAAAGAGTAAAAAAAAATACAATACAGCAAATTAAATCAAGTCAGTCAATGGTCACAGATCATGGTTCATCCTTTGTGAATGTTATGTAATAATGCCAAACCCTGTTATGACATGGTAGTGTCAGAGGTCCATAAGTGGTTCCCATATCTTTCGGAAGGCATCTCCCTTATTTTTTAGGGCGTATGTGCGTTGTTCCAGTATTAAAGTTTCATTTAGGATTTGTTTAAACATATTAAATGATGGGGGTCTTTGTTGATTCCAATTGAGCAAGATACATTTTTTTGCAATATAGGACATTATGATAATGATCATGGGTATTTTTTTTATTATTGTGTTCTCTTTAGCAGATACTACCCACTGTCCAGCATCTCTGTCTCAGTGTGGCCCTTCTGTTACTCTGTCTCAGTGTCCCCCTCCAGCGATTGATAATCCAGTATCCCTTGTCAAGTGCCCTGTTGAAACAAGGAAAATAAATGTCACACAAACACACAATCTTCAATCCCCTTCCATGCAGTCAGAATTTCAAGAAACCCAACAAGGTATGAACTGTTTCTAATATGTATAAAGTTAACTATGTATAAAGTTTATCTCTCACAATTTTAAACTGCTGTTTTCATAGAATTCACACACAGGACCACACTGCTGCTGCTTGACCTCACACAGATGTATCTGCATCTGTACTATAGAAATAAAATAGCATTTTACAAAAAGCTGGAGCAAGCCTTCAAAGAAAAAGGTTACAACATCACCAATGAAAAATTGCACAAAAAACTTGATCTTGGCAACATGATCACTACTTACAAAAGGGCTAAAGACCGGTGTCGATCAATAGGAGAGGGAAACGTTACATGGGAGTATTACAAGGTTGGTGTGCTTTTTGTATTGAAATTACTGCAAATCACTGGGTTTACATAAAAAATAATTTCTAAAGCATCTCTATTTGCATTGTTTTACATGTTTTCTCAAAGGAAATGAAAGACTTATTTGGCAAATCTGGAGTTGCACCATCAGGCACAATCTGCTCAACTCCTCTGTTCAACACGACCGCATCCCAGACCAAGTCCTCAATTGCACAGGCCACAGGCTCCCAAGAAAAGCCTCTCCCAGAAGCACATTCTCTCCCAGAAGAACAACCAGGTCCCTCCACTGCTATGCCCTCCAAAGAAATGCACAGGAGACAAACATCCACATTCTGTGAAGTATATGAAGCACATTCAGAGAGGAGAACAGCTGCTCTTGAGTCACTAGTGCGGCCTGACTTGGAGCGCCGAAGAAGGCTTAAAGAGAGGCGGAGAAGGATGTTTGAAAAAAAAAATTCTTACCTGCCTTGGAGAAATCCTTGAACAACTAAAAAAAAAAATCAGTAAATCCCAGGAAATGATAATCGATCTATTAAAAAAAAAAGTTTAACTATATAATCCATTTCCATGTGTATCATCATTTTATTGCTTATCACATCATTATTATAGAGAACACAAAACATTCCTCCCTAGACAGGGGAAGGTGGTTGACTAGCAGAATATGTCAATCATTTGATAGTAAGTGCTTAAAATAATCCTGTAAAATCCCATCTACCAGTTCACAAAACAGTCAAATCAAAAAGCTTCTTAAGAGAAGTTTAAATAAGTTCTTATGGAGGGAATTGTTGAAGGTGGAACAAGTAAATGTGATGTTCACAGGCGGCCACAGATTGCATCTCTATGATGTGATGCATTATTGTGAATGTGGGTATGGGTCATCCTCCATAACATCTGCCTGCTGATCCTCCTCAATGTGGTCATTGGATTTCAGGCAGATGTCATGGAGGATGCAACAGGCTGTGACTGCGGAAGAAATGTTCTTTACTTTTTTCATGTGCAGACATCTGAGTCTCCTAAATTTTGATTTTAAAATTCCAAATGCATGCTCAATAACTACACGCGCAGAATTCAGTATCCTATTGAAGTGTCTCTGCCTTACAGTCAAGTGGCCATTGTCTCTGTATGGCTTTATAAGCTGAAGCGAGAGAGGGTATGCAGAATCTCCAATTATATGCATGCTCTAAGGATCTTCCTCAAGACAGCGGCCTACCTCTGACAACCGAAATGCCCTTGAATCATGCCAACTACCAGGGTGACCCACACTGACATGACAGAACCGCCGCTGACTGTCACAGAATCCTGTAAGAATAACAGAATAGAACTGTTTTCTATTGATATAGGCCACAGGATTCTCACAGAGAGGTTTTACAATTGGAATGTGGCATCCATCAACTGCACATACAGTTTTAGGAAACCCAGCTTTTTCGAATTCTGACTGTGATATGTGTAGGGCTTGTCCTCTGGGCCAGGAGATCTAATGTGACAAATGTGATATGACAAGAGAACAGAAATCATGCAGGTGTGTGGAAACTGTAGATTTGGTTATGTTAAATCTGTCTGCCACTCCTCTATAGGACTCTTGATTGGATAGAGTCCATAGAGAGGCAAGTATACTGTTTGTCAGCGGCACCTTAGTCTGCTGTTTATTCATGTAAAAAGGACCAAGTGTTTTTATAAGATCCTGCATTAGGAAGAGAAAAATAGTTATCATATAACAAAAACATGGACACACACATTTTCATTGGGTGGGTGGGTGGGTGTGGGGGGGCATATGCCTACCATTACCTACATACCTCCACATGCCCTTTAGAAAGTCTGAAATGACTTTGAAACTCAGAAGGACTGTACAAATGGACCACATTCTCAACAAAGTGAAGAATTTTAGGGACATTCCTAGGAGAGAAAATACATTTCTTATGACCTCTCTCTAGAAAGCAACTTGCTATTGGCTTCGTTTATGTTTTAATCAAATCCTTTAAACCTTTATTTTATTAAGTGCTGAATTATCTGCAGTCTGGACTGTTTATTTTCATTAATAAAAAAAGCGGGGCAGACCACGAAGAAGGTTCAAAGACTGTGTGAAGTCCAACTTGAATCATGCTGGAATCGCCCCAAAAGATCTAGAGCTTCGCGCACAAGACAGGTCTGGCTGGTGTACTCTTTTAAGGCAAGCACAAGGCGCATTCGAGGTGAGACGCCGCATGCACATCACTGAGGCCCGTGATAGGAGGAAGTTGGTTGAATCTGCAAGTACTGAACTAGGACAGTTCCCATGTCCCTACTGCGAACGGCTGTGCCGTTCAAGGATTGGACTTTATAGCCACATACGAAACCCACAAATGAGAGGAGTTGTGCAAAGGATCGTCATCATCGATATCGATGGACTACCAAGATTCAAGTTGCAACATACCAAGACCAGATAGATTTATATCCCTACTATTTACTGAAAAAGCCATTTTAAGTAATGAGCATTTCACCTTCGGTGATTCTCCTCATCATAACCATCTTCGTGCAAAAGCAGTGGTCGCCCAACAATGTAAAAAATTAAACAAAAAAAAAAAGTTCTTTGGTGAGAATTGAACCCAGGTCTCCTGCGTGGTGACGCGGAGTCCTAATCGCCAGACCACAATGACCACTACTTTCAGTAGTCGGCAACAGTCTTACATCAACTATCAGTCCCAAAGCCTCGAGGAAAAAAAAAACACTCGTTAATGTTTGGGCGCCAGACAAGTATACACACCTGCCACACAGATTTATAATATCGTCCCGGATAGCTATAACAACCACCCGTTACATACAAAAAGAAAGAAAAAACAAAAACTACATAAGAAATTATATGCACTTTCTTTAATAAGATTAGAAAGTTCTCATAAACACAATTTACTTCAAAAAAATAAAATAAACAAATGAAAAATCAACACTCTTTAAATCAAAGTAGCACTATATCTTCATGTTCAAATAGTAGAGAGAGAAAAACAAAAACACAAACTAGCACTCGTTACATCTGCAGTGTGTGTGTGTGTGTGTGTGTGTGTGTGTGTGTGGGAATTGATATCGGGTTTGGGAATATAGCAACGCAACACTGACCCAAGTTGGCAGCACGGGTGGTCAATATGAGTGACTCGGGAACATCGGCAGCGTCAGTCTGTCTTGCTCCTATACTTTGCTCCTCCAAGCCGCTGATTTAGGAGTACAAAACTCTAGTCCAAACTTGAGAAAACATTCATAGGTCAACGGACACACCCACTAGTGAGAGGCTAGCCGAGCAGCACTACCTTCTTTCCACGATGCCCGAGAACACACTCTTCCCACGTAATCCACCCGCAAAAACAGCCTCCAATGGGGATGTGACGTCAGTACAACATGAACACTTCTACAATCATGCCGCTATAGAGTGCTGAAGTGATGACGTCACTTTGTAGGACAACTCGGAAGCTAGCGGCGCATGGGTTCCCTCGATCGAAAAGCTATGCATTTTCCCCATAGACTTTTGGAAAATCGCAAAAAATAAGATCTGTGTTTAACAAAGAGTTGTGACCCTTACACGTTTTGTCTATCAAGATAATCTTTACAAGTTAATTCAAAATTTATACAATTTGAAGCTTATATAAAGTTTTTAAAAAACACAAGCAGACACAATAAAGTTTAAAAAACCACAAGCAGGTTATAACAGTGTGTTCTATGTCATAGATCAAAACGTGAAAATATTTAGAGGCTTTGTTCACCACAGACCTTATTTCAGGCGATTTAGCAAAAACCCATTCAAAAATCCCATAGACTTAAGAGCGAAGGAACCGGGAGTGCTAAAATGCTCACTCACTTCCGCGTTTTGGCCTACAGAGTGACGTCGTAACTTCGGCACTCTATATACACACTTCCGTTGTTAATTTTCCTCTCCTCCAATCCTGTCAGAGTATAGTTTGGGAGGAGGTGACAGAGAGTGAAGGTACTTAAAGGGGCAGTAAACAAATATATTTCGATATTGCTACAAGTGGTATTTCAATTGCATCCACTTCGTCTGTGATAAAGAACACGAACGCGATCTCTTCCATTCTCTGACGTTTGCAGTCCACAACACAGTGAGATTCAGGAAGTGTCCGTCTTGCCTGACCTTTTTTCACTCCTCCCCTCACTGCAGCCGCCTACTCTCGGCTATAATCCAGGCGAGGCGAGGCACATCTCAAACAAGCCTTTTTTCTTCATCAGCCTCTGTGACTAGCATAAATTTGAATAGACTACTAGAGAAGATGACGCAACTGTTTCTCTACATTCTGATAGGCTGTCATATCATGCTTCCCACGTGGGTCACTTGTAAATTGGATCAATCAGCAGCCAAAAACATGAATATCAAGTGATTGACAGAAAATTCGACAAATTACAAAACAATGTGATTTTTTTTTTGCTTATGATAGGCCCCTTTGTCTTCATAGGCCCTGGGGCTTCAGCCCCAGTAAGCCCGTGCATTAATGCAGGCCTGTTAATGCAGCAAATTTGAGCTTCAGTGAGAACCAATGAGGTTTGTTCTTGTGCGTCCAGCAGGTTCGGTTGAGCTTCTGTTTATGTTTGCTGATCAATGTTTATATGTGAATAAAAGCCTAAATTCAATCTGTTCATAATATAAAGCGATAGAGTCATTTGTCATAATAAACGTAATTTGTTTTGATCTTATTTAACTCGTAATCATGATAGTTGTCACTTGTGGCACAAGGACTGGAATTGGGAACCCCTGGTTTAAGTTGTCATCCATTTGTATGTGTGTGAATACTTGGTGAAATGTATTTTCTTTCTTACTCACAAATGAAACATTTGTAGAGTACCAGAGTGTGTGAAATGTGTACAAAGTAGGTAGCAGCACTTGACACGTAAGTAATCAGAATGTGCTAATGTTCATGTAGTGTGATATGACGTGAGGCTTTAAAATAAATAAATGTACTATTTTGCCAGATTCAGAGTACTTTCATCATTTATTCATTTATTTAGTTAGTTTCCAGGGGTGGCCTGATGTTCTGCTTCTGTAAAATAAACTGGGAGCATTATTTGATTATAGACGTTGGTCTATCAAAATATGCAATTCCTGACATCTTAAAGATGCTGTTACAGAATATGCTGCTCCTGACATCTTAAAGACATAATTACAAAATATCTCAACATACTCTCCATATTCATAAGGTGCATATGGAGTGAGTAGTGATGTAAAATAAAGTGAATTTGCACTGGGAGAATTATTTGATAGTTGGTCTATCAAAATATGCAACTCCTGACATCATGAAGACATTTTTTTTCTAATGACAGTGAACATAAGGTAAATATTCATGTGTCAAAAAATGCTAACTACCATATGAATATTTGTACGGTCAGCCAGCGAAAAAAGAATAACTGAAAGTTTCAGTTAGGAAAGGTGTGTTTTGACAGGTCAAAGATGAATATTTTATGATCATTTTTACTTTTCACACAGTTTAAAAATAAAAACAGTACAGTATACAGTACTCATAACCATACTTGCCAACCTTGAGACCTCAGAATTCGTGAGTATATATAAGGTCCCGTTCTATGCCCCTTTTTACAAGATGTAAAATAAGTCTCTGATGTCCCCAGAGTGTGTCTGTGAAGTTTCAGCTCAAAATACCCAACAGATCATTTTTTACAGCATGTTTAAATTGTCTTTTTTGAGGACTCAGAAAAACGCTCTGTTTTAGTGTGTGCCCTTTAAATGCAAATGAGCTGCTGCTGCATGACACAGGGGGTGGAGCTTCAAGAGCTCGCACTCAGACTCTTAGGACAATTTCATCTCATGGAATACGCCTTATTCAGCCGGCCGCCATTTTGATTCCAGAACGAGGCTGTGAGGGATAGAGCGTTTCTATGGCGTACTGTTGCGTACCGGGATGTCGGTCATTCAGCCGTCAAAATAAAGAAAATACTTCCTTTCACAAATTTCCACAGGAAAAACAACTTCTGAAAACATGGATTGTTAAAATTAGACGCGACATTGGACCTAACTTTCAGGTAAAAATGGTGCATTGTTTATATACTATCAGTTCTGCATATTAGCCTGTTGGCTAATTGCTAATTTCTATGTTGTACGCAAGTTGTACCTTTATTTAAACAATAATACATTGCTAGTTGCTACAACATTATATTTTAAAACAACAACTAAGTGCTAATATATCCTGTTCATATAGATTACTAAGAACACAAGAGTGTGTTCCAAACATTTTCCCCCGGAAAGTTTTTCAAGAACATTGACTGGGATTCAGGAAGCTAAAAGAAGGTTCAGTCCCATCAGTGTTTACCTGGTCTCGACAGGCATGTGAACGGACATCCATGCGATCGTAAGTAAATAAGATATGTTTTACAAAAGATTTATATAGCAAAAGTTGTTTAAAAATGTGTGACAAGAGTATTTAGCTACAATCTTTAATGCCGTTCAACGTTCATACCTTTTATTGAATTAAGATAAACATTTTACCGAAACCATAAACATGAGACCAAGTTTAGGTCTGAAATCCAAGATTTACAACAGTTTAAGTTGTGGCCTTACAGTTAAGGAGGGTTAAGGTTGTATTGCTGGTTCATAATTTATAATCAATTATGATCGCTTATTGTGTGGCGCATTGTCAGAGGTAAAACCATGTTTTAAATCTCATAATCATGTATAAGATGTTATTTTGATAGGAATTAATCCTGCTTCTGTTTCTGTCCGGCTCTAGACAAGGAAAATGTAGTTTAGTGGAAGAACGTGAGGAAGAAAGGTGAGCAGAAATGAGGGAAAATGAGTGAATACTGTCTAAACTAATTAGTTTTAAATGAACTTGTAAATGCATTTCTATGGATCAGTTTTGTGGCAGTAAACGTGTAAGCAGTATATTTCAAATAAAGACACATAATTAAGTCATGTATAAAATATTGTTTTTCGGCTTAAACCTAGTCACAGACTAAAATGCATGTTTAAACTGTGTTTAAACTATTTTAAATAAAAGTATCTCTCAATATTTGTCTCAATATGCACAGCAGTAATGTGTTTATCTAAGGCACGTGTATAAAAGATACTTAAATGTCCTAATTGAACTAAGGCCTAATCCTGGTATAATCTAAACCCTGTTTGTGAAACCAGGCCATTATATGTATGGGTCTTAATGTTCTCTTCTATTCTCTGCAGTTCTACTAATGATGGACCAAGCAATGAAGAATGGTGAGCACAAATTTATCCTAGAAAATTAAAAAGTGTAGATAAATACATCAAGTGAGCAATAAACTGGACATATATATATAGTCTAGATTAGATTTAACTTTTATCCCTCTCTCAAAAAAACTGAATTAAAGGGGTCATATAATGCCATTTTGTACAAGCTAATATGATTCTTTAGGGTCTAAATTAAAAGTTTGTAATATACTTTAATTAAAAATTCTCATTAGTATTGTAAGAAAACACTTATTTTACCTGGTCAAAAACAGATGTTGTCAGCACACCGTTTCAGTGTGTGTCTTTAAAAGATAATGAGCTTTGCTGACTCCGCCCCTCTGTTCTGCGCATACACCATTTGTAACACAATAACCATAACGGTTGTTCATTATAAACATGGGATTATGAATTATGTCACACGGTCGAACGGCTCAATTTGAGGCAGGGGAAAACATATAAGGAGATTAAAACAAAATCACTGGATGGATTTTTATCATTATATGATGGTTGTGTACAGGCACTGCCAACACACATTTCAGTACAATCAACTTGTAAAAGTGCATGTACCATTATATGACCCCTTTAAATCAATCTACAGTCATACAACAGAGATGCCTCACCCCGATCACGACTACTCTGTGGAGCCCATGACTTCTGAGGAGCAACTTGTGGCGGCACGGGAGGAAATTTCTCGTCTATCTGCTGAGAATGAAATGCTCCAAAACCAACAGTTTGGTATACAACATATTCAGTGTCATCAAAAACTTGTCCAGTTTTACACAGGATTCCCTGACTATGACACTTTAGAAGCTGTTTTCTTGGCTTTACAGCCCACAGCAGAGAGCATGGCCTCATGGGCTCAAGTGCAAAGAATTAAAGCAACCAACCAACATGCACTAAAGCTTAGATTCCAAGCACAACATCTCTCACTGTTTAATCAGTTTTTCATGTTTCTTTGCCGTATTAGACAGGGCCTTCTTGAACAAGATCTTGCTGTGCGTTTCAATGTTTCACAAAGTACAGTTAGTCGAACCTGTGTTACGTGGGCAAATTATTTATATTTTATGTTAGGGAGTCTGCCAATATGGCCAAGTAGAGCTGCAGTTGATGAGCTAATGCCAGATAATTTTAAGACTCTCTACCCAAAACCAGAGTCATCTTAGACTGTACTGAAATTCGAGTCCAAACAGCCAGCTCAAAGGTACTAAACTCCGAAACCTATTCGCACTACAAAGGCACAACAACACTCAAGTCTCTGGTTGGAATTTCACCTGATGGAAGCTTAACTTTTGTAAGCAGTCTTTACACAGGATGCATTTCTGATAAAGAGATAACAAAGTCATCTGGCATTCTAGATCTTCTTCAAGAGGGCGATGCAGTGATGGTGGACAAAGGGTTTTTAATTAAAGACCTACTGGATGAAATCCATGCCACACTAGTTATCCCACCCTTTCTTGGCCCAAGTGGGCAGTTCAACAATGAGGAACTTGCACGCACACAAAACATAGCTCGTTTGAGAATCCACATTGAACGGGCTATTCGACGAATTAAGGAATTTCTCATTTTTGATCGGGTGATCCCTCTGTCATTGGCTGGTTCTGTAAATCAGCTCTGGACAGTGTGTGCTATACTCACAAATTTTAAGGGTCCACTGTTTTGAGTAGACATTTAAAGCAGTGGTTCTCAAACCTGTGTTGGGGGTCCTCCAGGACAGGTTTGAGAACCACTGATTTAAAGGGATACTCCACCCAAAAAATTTAAATTCTGTCATCATTTATTCATCCTCAAGTTGTTGCAAACCTGTATGAGTTTCTTTCTTCTGCTGAACAAAAGTTTCTTTTTCTTCTGGAACCTAATAGTTGTTTGGCACCATTGACTTCCATAGTAGAAAAAAACTAAATACTATGGAAGTCAATGGTGACAAACAACTGTTTGGTTCCAACCGTTCTTCAAAATATCTTCCTTTGTGTTCAGCAGAACTCGTACAGGTTTTAACAACTTGAGGATGAATAAATGACAGAATTTTCATTTTTTGGGTGGAGTATCCCTTTAAAGGTCATCATACATATAGAGCACATGGATTCAAGTGATTGTTTTTTTTTAACTAGACAAATTAAAACCTATGTAAAAAAAAAAAGGAATGTTGGTCTCCTTTTACATTTTATTTAGTGCCAGGCACATTTTTTAGAATTCTTAAAGGGATAGTTCAACCAAAAATTAAAATCCTGTGTCATTCATTTAATCATTTACTCACCCTCATGTTAAGCATTTCATAAAAGAATACAGCAATATATTGTATATTTAAAGACAATAAAGAACATTTCTTGCATTCTACTTGACTGTTTGATTTATTTGATCACTGTAAAGCTGTTAAGTAAAAGATGAAAAATCATGTACATTTAAAAAAAAATTATTCACAAACACAAGTTAATGACAAGGTGAGTATTTAACAAAGAATACAATAGATTTTATATTTAAAAACAATAAATACAATTTCGGCATTTTAATTGACTGTTTTGTTTGATCACATTTACACTGTACAGCTGATAAGTAAAATATTAAAAATAATGTAAAAAAAAATAAAAAATAAATGATTCACAGGCTCAAGTTAAATGACATAAGGTGAGTATTTAACAAAGAATACAACAATATAATCTATATTTAAAAACAATAAAGAAAATGTCTGCATTCTAATTGACTGTTTTATTTGTTTTGGTTTTGATTATGTTTACACTTTCTTGTTGCACAAAGCAGGTAAGAAACAGCTGAAAAAGAAAAAGTCAAGTTTACCCTTCATCTCCTCCCATTCATCTCTGTTGAAATAGATGCGTTCAATGTGGTTATCATTTTTACATTTTACAAAAAAATCACACCATGTAAACCCACTAATCCCCATTTGTCCAAAAACTTGATAGTAGTACCCATGGCTCTTTTTTAACCCTCTGGGGTCTGAGCTGTTTTCGGGCTCTTTCTGTGTTTTGGTATGCCCTGACATTTGTGCTTATTTCAGCTACTTAATACATACCATTTGCCAACATATAAATTTGCTGTATTCAGCACAAACTCTGCTACAATAATATGTGAGCAAAATGGATGTACATGTTTGCATTTTATAGAAAAAAAATAATATGCGTGGTTAGTACGTTTTGGGAAAAAAAATGTCACCGCAATAAGGCCATTTAACACATACTGAATAGTTGTAAACAATACTTTTGAGTTACTATTCTTGTAGGCTAGAACTTTTACTTCAAAATGAAGTGAAAATCATTCTGACCACTCTTTCAGAAAGATCAATATAACGATTTGAATTTCTTATATCAGTTTTTGGGTCATTACTGCTGTATGCGTGGGAGTGTTAATGCCCATGAATATTAATGTGATTTACACCTGGGGAGACTAAAGACACTCCCCCAATGTGCTAATGCCCCATCAAGGTGCTGTGAGGCAGCCTGAACTAAGAATGATTCGATGTATAAAAAGTTAAAAAGAACAGCATTTATTCAAAATAGAAATCTTTCCTAAGAACATAAAGACTTAAAGTCATTCATATCACTTAACACTTCCTTTCAAAAAAAAAAAACATAAAAAGATCAAACTTGTTTTTTTTTATATAAAAAAATATATAAAATATTGCTTATATAAATAAAAAAAAGTGCATTCAAAGAATCCTAAAAAAACTATCACAGGTTAAAAAAAATTAAGCAGCACAGCTGTTTACAACATTGATTTAAAAAAAAAATTATATCAGAATGATTTCTGAAGGCTGATGGTGACGATGTAAACACAACAAAACAAAAGCAAAAAACTGTTAGCACATTATCCAAAGTAAACTGATGGACTATTATGATTATAGATGCACAATGTATCTGTTGATGGACAGAGAAACATCTATTGATTGGTAGACTGGGTAACCGCGAGTATCTGTTTATGGCTCATCGACCGCACGCATTTACTGATACACTCAATGAACGGCTGTACCTAATACAAATAAAACATCTCTAGTTAACTAGTAGATCATTCATTTAGTCCGCTCTTAAATAAGAGATCTAGAGCTAAAATGTTTTGTTTTTGAACTCAAGCTGAGCGCTCGTGTCCTGCTATCAGTGTCATGGATACAGTGAGTCTCTTGTGGCGGCGCGCGCACAGAACGTGCTTTTCAATCTATTGCCATTGCGGACACTATTCATTCCGGTGAAATCACAAAATAAAATGCACACAAACGTGTGTCCTATATACGTGTGTGTTTGATATAGACTGTAACCACTGATGAACATATTCGGTTTTGATGAGAGAAAAAAAATATGCTAGTGGCGGATTCGAACCTGTAACCTCTAACACGCTTGGCAATTGATCTAACCACTAGACCACAGGAGAACTCAAACAAAACTTGCAGATCAATATATTTCACTAAATCATTACAAACTAAGCAGTTATTTAAAAAGTTTACACGAGCGTATAGGCCTACACGAACGTTGTGAGTTAATATTTACTATAGTCTGAAAATGCATTTGAGCTCTATGATCAGAAAAGGAATTATAAAACACTAAACTTACTCCGAACTTGTATCCTCGGGGTCAATCCGTTCTTCAAAATGCAACCGCTCGTCTGAGTTTCAAATTCCACTGAGGAAAAGGTTAATTATTCCCAGCTGTCCATAATCCTCTGAAGGAGTAACGTTAGCGTGCTTCCATCCCTAAAACGCGATGAACTATCAGTGAATCTCTGATGAAGAATCTTCATGTTGTTATGCAGTGATCGGGGGCGTGCCGCGTGTGGGATGCATATCGCCTATTTACCATGTCAAAAGCGCTGGGGGTGTGGCGGGCTCACCTAATTATCTTTAATGAAGGGAGAGCGAAAAAACTGTAACTCTCCTTGGTTTCAAACGGATTACATAAACTGGAAATATTAAAAAAAAAAAAAAAAAAAAAATACTTCATTTGAAAGAAGAGAATCTCAGCTTCATAAAGAGACATCTCTCGTATCTCTGTGACAAGTATTGACATAGTTAAAGTGAATGTTTCGGACGCGTTTCAGAACGGACCTCAAAGACAGAGAGAAGGGAAAACGCGCATCATGTTTATTTTTCTTTGTTTGACGAAAAGCACAACACTTTGTTTTTATTGTGAGTATCCACAAAAAAATAGAAACTTAACAGGATCTAATGATGTACAACACTTATATTTAAGATCAAAATTAACAGTAATTTGATTCTCTTTTGCACTGATAAGGAAAAAATCCAGCAAAACGCGGGCACGCGGTTTTCGACCCCAGAGGGTTAAAGTATAGTTCCCTGCTGCACTTCTCAAATATGAGCAGTCTTTGAAACTGTCTTTGTTTGGGCATTTTATCTCAAGAAGTCCGTGGACTGGATCAGCTGCCAGGTCAACTACTTTCCTGTCAGGAGAGGCTCCTAGATGTGGGGCATGATGATTAATTATTAAGCCACAAGGGAACACCTTGTTTCCAGTGAGTTTTTCATAGTCTGCAGCAGCAACAGGTTCGAGTTGTATGCCCCTTTTCATTGCGTTTGTTTGAACTGTTTGTTTAGCAGTCATGTTAGCAGCTAACTTTTCAAAGTCTTTAACTCTAGAACAGACTTGCTTGAAGGATGTTGATGTAATTCTCTCTGCACGTAGTCGATGCCAAGTGGTGCTGCTTTGGTCCCTGGTTCCACTTTCCAGTTGTAGTGATTCCTCTGGTGTAATTGTCAAACCTACATAGAAATCATGTTCTCTCTGGTTTAAAACAGTTGTGTAGGAGAGTGGTTGTGGAGGCAGAGGCAGTGTAGGGTGCTCTTCAAAGGACACTGTCTGCTGGGGTAACTGGTAGGTTAAAACAGACCCTAAAGGTAGCTCACCAAACGATGTGGAGACCAGTTCTTTTTGTTGCTTTCCAGCGGTTAATAATTTCTTTTTTTTCACAAATATCTTTATTGAATTTTAAACGTTTTTCAGACATACAAAAGAAAGAATGTACAAAGAGAAACATAAAAAAAATAAAAAAAATAAATAAAAAAATAAAAAAAAAATAAAAAAAGCCTCCCCCCACCCTAGAACCCCATGCTCACTCCATCAGCAAAAAAATATAGTTTACATGTCACAGGCTTTTACAAGGCGCAAGAAAGGCAGCCACATATCTTTAAAATCCTCAATTTTTCCTCTCGCAATGTAGGTCAGTTTCTCCAGTGCCAGGTTGCTAGACATTAGTTTAATCCACTGGTTTATCTTTGGTCTTTCTGTGTTCTTCCAGTTCAGAGCGATAACATGTTTAGCCTGCAATAAGCAGAAACTAACAAGATTCCGCTTTTTTGTAGTCCCTTTAGGAAAGATGTGCAGCAAGCAGAGTTTACCGTCCATTGGCATGTTACATTCAATCAAACGGGAAATAAATGTAGTAACCTCCTTCCAAAAAGTCTGAAGTTCCGGACACTGCCACATACAATGAAGAAGAGTGCCCTTGTCTATGTCAGGGTTGGTGCAGGATGACCGAAGACGAGGACACGGAATTCTCAATATAAGAGTTTTAATAACAAAAATGAACTCTTTCAAACTGAAACAAGGACAAAACTTCAGGGCTTCAGGGTTTACAAACAACCACACATAGACGCCGATCGACAAACACTGGGAGAAAACACAGGGCTTAAATACACATGGAATGATAGAATAATTAACAGAACACAGGTGAAGAAACTGAACACAAACGAGGAGCGGGAAAACTTAACAGGGCTAAACCAAAAACCACAAAGACAGGGGAAACCAAAATCACAAAAACAGAACTCAAATACATTGGATTGTTACAGTACCTCCCCCCTCCCCGAAGGCGCGATCTCGCGCCGTATAACATCCAAAGGGGTGGGAGGGTGGGCGCCCTGGAGGCTGACGAGGGCATAGTGCAGGTCCAGGAAGCCTCCAGGGCGGAGCAGGCTGTGGGCGTGGCCATGGCGGAGCAGGCTGTGGGCGTGGCCACGACGGTGCAGGCTGTGGGCGTGGCCAGGGCGGAGCAGGCTGTGGGCGTGGCCAGGGCGGAGCAGGCTGTGGGCGTGGCCACGACGGTGCAGGCTGCGGGCGTGGCCAGGGCGGAGCAGACTGTGGACGTGGCCAGGGTAGAGCAGACTGTGGGCGTAGCCAGGGCAGAGCAGACTGTGGGCGTAGCCAGGGCGGAGCAGGCTGCGGGCGTGACCACGGCGGTGAGACCCCTTCAGGTGGCCATGGCGGTGAGACCCCTTCGGGCGGCCATGGCGGTGAGACCCCTTCGGGCGGCCATGGCGGTGAGACCCCTTCGGGCGGCCATGGCGGTGAGACCCCTTCGGGTGGCCATGGCGGTGAGACCCCTTCGGGTGGCCATGGCGGTGAGACCCCTTCAGGTGGCCGTGGGTCCTTCGGCGCCCACGGCGAGGGCCTATGGCCCCCCCCCAAAAAATTAATGGGGAGAGTGACTGGAAAAGGGACAGGCTGGGCAGACGTGACGTGACAGACGTGGACCAGCGGTGAGGGCTCGGCAGGGCTGGACGGGACCAGCGGTGAGGGCTCGGCAGGGCTGGACGGGACCAGCGGTGAGGGCTCGGCAGGGCTGGACGGGACCAGCGGGGAAGAAGTCTCTGGCAGGACGGTCTCTGGCAGGACGGTCTCTGGCAGGACGGTCTCTGGCTCTGGGTCAACGGGCTCTGGCTCTGGGTCAACGGGCTCTGGCTCTGGGTCAACGGGCTCTGGCTCTGGGTCAACGGGCTCTGGCTCTGGGTCAACGGGCTCTGGCTCTGGGTCAACGGGCTCTGGCTCTGGGTCAACGGGCTCTGGCTCTGGGTCAACGGGCTCTGGCTCTGGGTCAACGGGCTCTGGCGCTGGGTTAACGGGCTCTGGCTCTGGCGCTGGGTCAACGGGCTCTGGCTCTGGCGCTGGGTCAACGGGCTCTGGCTCTGGCGCTGGGTCAACGGGCTCTGGCTCTGGCGCTGGGTCAACGGGCTCTGGCTCTGGCGCTGGGTCAACGGGCTCTGGCTCTGGCGCTGGGTCAACGGGCTCTGGCTCTGGCGCTGGGTCAACGGGCTCTGGCTCTGGCGCTGGGTCAACGGGCTCTGGCTCTGGCGCTGGGTCAACGGGCTCTGGCTCTGGCGCTGGGTCAACGGGCTCTGTGAAAAAGTCTATTAAATCAATGCTGGCAGAGGCCAGCGGTAGGGTCTCTGTGCTGGATGGGACCAGCGGCGAAGGCTTGACTGGGCTGGACGGGACCAGCGGTGAAGGCTTGACTGGGCTGGATGGTGGGGTTGGAGTGGGGCTGGTGACATCATCGACGGTGAATGGCGAGTTACAGGACACCAGCACCCACTCTACATATTCTGCAAAGCTCCATAGAGGACCCTTCCCAGACAGCTGCTCTCTGGTGGCGGTGTTGAGGCCGGCATACAGGAAGTAACAGAGACTGTCGTCCGGGAAGGTTGTAGCTGGTACCAGGTTGAGGAACTTCTCCAAATGTTCCTCTAGGGAACAATCCTCCTGCTCGAGGCACAGCAGTTTGACTGCTGCAAAGTGGTCCATGTTGGGGTCGATCGTTCTGTCAGGGTTGGTGCAGGATGACCGAAGACGAGGACACGGAATTCTCAATATAAGAGTTTTAATAACAAAAATGAACTCTTTCAAACTGAAACAAGGACAAAACTTCAGGGCTTCAGGGTTTACAAACAACCACACATAGACGCCGATCGACAAACACTGGGAGAAAACACAGGGCTTAAATACACATGGAATGATAGAATAATTAACAGAACACAGGTGAAGAAACTGAACACAAACGAGGAGCGGGAAAACTTAACAGGGCTAAACCAAAAACCACAAAGACAGGGGAAACCAAAATCACAAAAACAGAACTCAAATACATTGGATTGTTACAGTCTACACCACATTTTACACAGACATCAGGAATATTAGAATTAAAATGGTGAAGTTTTACAGGAGTAATATAGGTTCTAAATAACCATTTGTACTGCAGCAATCTAAACCTGGTGTTAATAGTTTGCGTCTGTGCCAACAGGCAAGAATTGTTCCACTCATCATCTGAAATTTCTGTGTGTAAATCAGTTTTCCATGCTTGTAAATACGAAAGACTACTTTCTTTTGAAGAAAGTAGTAAAATGTTATAAAATTTGGAAAGCAGGCCTCTACTCTGATGATGGTTAACAGCTATGTTCTCTATAGTGGAGAGAGGGGGTTTCACAGTAGACTTTAGTTGGGTAGTGATGAAACTTCTAACCTGTAAGTACTTAAAAAAGTGTTTTTTGGGCAAACCATATTTATTTACCAATTGCTCAAAAGACATTAATACTCCTTCACTATATAGGTCCCCGATTTTATTCAAGCCATTATTCAGCCAAATTCTAAACCCCCTGTCTGCTCTCCCTGGTTTAAATCTATCATTTCCCAAATTGGCGACAAACATGAGAGCTTAGATACCTCCGACAAGGCAGAATGAGATTGGTGCCAGATTGATATTGTATTTTTGAGAAAAGGATTTTTCGTGTTTTTTACTAATTGTTTGATTTCGGCTGCGTAGAGATAATTTGTCAAAGGTATCTTCAATGTATTGTTCTCAATGTGTATCCAAGATGGTGTATCAGTGGTAGAAAAATAATAAGTAGCAGCACAAAGTTGAGCTGCCCAATAGTACAACTTAACATTAGGCAATGTAAGCCCCCCTTGGTCATAGGGCAGATATAGAAGGGAGAGCCGCAGCCTGGGGCGTTTACTATTCCATATAAATTTGGTAAAGGTTTTATTCAAGGAGGAAAAGAAGGAGGCTGGAATGTGTAAGGGGATGGACTGGAAAAGATATAAGAATTTTGGGAGAATGGACATTTTAATAATATTAATGCGACCTATCATAGAAATTGGCATCCCACCCCATCTTTCTAAGGAATCCAATACATTTTTTACTAAGGGATCATAATTAATAGATACAATTTTCTTTATGTCAGGATGTATTTTAATTCCCAGGTAAGTGAAGCCCTCATAGGTACATGTAAATTGTGTCTGTATTGTAGGGTTATTTTTGTTCAGCATTAACAGGGAGCTTTTCTTTTGTTTGATTTTATACCCCGAGAATTCACCAAACCTCTTCAGAATTTGGCCAACAGCCTGGACAGACCTCCCTAGATCAGTTAAGAACAAAACGACGTCATCTGCAAAAAGAGACAAGCGATGTTCTGTTCCCCCAATTTGAATACCAGTAATATCAGGGGAATTACGTATTGCCATAGCGAGTGGCTCGATAGCAAACAAGAAGAGAAGGGGCGATAATGGGCATCCTTGTCGTGTCGATCTACATAGGCTAAAAGGTCTCGATAACTGGCTGTTTGTTACAACTTTGGCTATGGGCTCTGTATATAGTAATTGAATCCATTTCAAATATTTTTCTCCCAAGCCAAATCTTTTGAGTGTCCCAAAAAGAAAACACCATTCGATCCTGTCAAACGCCTTTTCGGCATCTAGTGACAGAAAAGCATGATCCATGGCAAACTGTTTTTCGTATAATATATTCAATAATCGGCGGGTATTGTGAAAAGCTTGGCGGCCAAGAACAAATCCATTTTGGTCGTTCGAAATTAAGTTAGGTATATGTGATTCGATCCTCCGAGCTAGAGCCTTGCATAGAATTTTGGTGTCACATGACATCAAAGATATAGGCCTGTATGAGCCCATGTCTGTCGGAGCTTTACCTGGTTTTAACAGAAGTGAAATAGCTGCCAATCTTAAGGATGGGGGTAGGATGCCCTTCTCATAGGACTCATTATACATTTCAAGTAGATGAGGTAATAATTTATCTGAAAATCTCTTATAAAGCTCAATAGACAGGCCATCAGGGCCAGGGGCTTTGCCTGTATTCATATGGGCAAGTGCCTCCTTAAGTTCTTGAATGCTCAGTTTTCCATCTAGATCATTTTTAGTTTTCTCAGACAAAGTTGGGAATTGAAGTTGGTCCAGAAACTGATCCTGTTTATCCATATTATCTGGATATTGGGATGCATATAAATTTTCATAATATTCTGCAAAAGCGTCATTTATACATTTTGGATCCACTAAATTCTCTCCATTGTCAAGTACAATTGAATTAATAGCCCTACTTGTCTGTATTTTTTTAAGCCTCCAAGCCAGGAGTTTTCCTGCCTTCTCACCCTGATCATAGTATGACTGTTTCAACCACAGTAAACTAGATGCTATTTTATTGGTAGTGAGTTCATTATATTCAGATTTTAATAAGAGAAGCTTTTTATACTTTTCAGTGTCATCACAGTAATACAGCTGGTCCTGCAGTTCCTTTATTTGCTTGTCAATGTCTTTTAATTTATTTAGATGTATTTTAGATTTATGCCGAGTGTAGCTCATAATTTCTCCCCTTATATAGGCTTTAAATGCTTCCCATTTTATTGATGCACTGGTCTGGTCTTTATTAAAATTAAAATATTCCGTTATTTTTTCTTTAAGAAATTCCTCAAATTCTGCGGACTTCAGCCATTTAGCTTGAAACCGAAATGGAAGTGGAGATGAATAATAATTGGGAAACTTAATTGATAAGATAATTGGGGCGTGGTCTGAGAGTAGTATAGTCTCATACCAGCAATTCTGAATCATAGATACCAGACCAGAAGAAACCAAAAAGAAATCTATCCGAGAATAAGTTTTATAGGTAGCAGAAAAACAGGAATACTCAATCTTGCTCGGATAAAGTTGTCTCCAAATCTCCACTAAATTAAGATCTTTCATAAATTTTCCAATTGTTTTCCTGGCTTGTTGGTGGGATGTGTCGGTGCTATTTGAACGGTCTACTGCAGGATGTATCACACAATTAAAATCTCCTCCGATGATGAACTGGCCCCTATAACTCGACACAGTTAAAAAGAAATGTTGGTAAAAGGCAGGATCATCCCCATTGGGGGCGTATAAACATACCAAGTTGACTAATGTAGAGATTATGGTTCCACTAAGTATAATAAATCTCCCAGATGGGTCTAAATATTTATCTTTTAGATCAAAGGGAACTGATTTATGAATCAATATTACAACCCCTCTTGCATGAGTCGTAAAACTAGAGGAGAATACCTGACCAGGCCACCTAGATTTAATCTTATTCACATCTTCTTCTACCAAGTGTGTCTCTTGTAAGAAACACACTGTACTCTTCATTTGTTTAATTCTGCCCAATACCTGTTTAAGCTTGACAATTTTGTTCAGACCTCTTACATTCCAACTAGACACATTTATAACTGAGGTATCAAACATAAATTATGTAATTGAAAATATCTCAGGCCATGTAAAGTCATCAAACACAAAAAAGTATGGAGTGAGCCCCTTATTACAAAACCCCACACATTTCCCCAAACGAAATGTGATGCTAAACCCTTTAAGACTTGGAACTTGGGTTATATAAAACGTTTCATCCACATAGTGGGTAACGTGTAAATCTGCACACATAACATAGCCACACATGGGCTAGCTGTAGTAGAAATGTTTGGACCATAATAAAACTTGACGCACATAAACGTGCACCCAGTGCGTGATAAATCAAAAATCTATATCAATAATACAAAAAAGAAAAGGAAAAAAGAAACATATCTTAAGACAATTGTGCCAGTAACGTATTTAACAAAAAGGCAACTTACTAAATTATCCGTTGAATTTTGTCCATTTTTATGGCCATACTCGTCAGTGGCTCCGTTGCAAGAGGAACGAAAAAGAAAGATTTAAGTCACGGAGTCGTCACAAGTCTGCGAGCTTATTTTCTGAACGTATTCTTCAGCCTCAACAACCGATTTAAAAATCCTGCGTTTGTCATTGTGCGTGATGATCAGATGAGCTGGGTACAGCATGCCATACCGAACATTCAGTGCACGAAGCTGGGTTTTCACACCGTTGAAGCGCTGCTGCAGTTTACGTGTCTCTGCGGAGATGTCAGGGAAAAAGGCGACTCGTTGATTCTCATAGCGTACCTCCGTCATCTTCCTGGCGGTTCTCAGGGTTGTTTCCCGGTCCCGGTAGTTCAGAAACTTCATTATTACCACCCGTGGCGATGTAGATTTAGGGTTAATAGGCCCGATCCTGTGTGCTCTCTCTATGATGGGGGGCGAGGTGAAACCTTCACCTAGTGTATCTCGGAGCCACTTCTCCAGAAAACCACACAGATCTGAGCCCTCCGATTTTTCGGGTAGCCCAACCAGTCTCAAGTTAGAGCGTCTGCTTCTGTCTTCTTGCTCTGTAATTCTGTCGCAAAGGGTCTCCACAGTTTTCTCCAGTATTTTAACTTTGCCTTGAAGAGAAGTTACATCATCTTCTGTTTGCGAGATTCGCTCCTCCGTCTCATTTATTCTTTGAGAGTGTAACTGTATATCCCCTTTTATATCGTTAATTGCTTTCAGCATGTCGGTAGATTGTTTGGCTACGTCACCTTTTAACGACAGAATTTCCTTGAGAATGTCACTATTTGTCGGACTCGGCGCCACCGGCGCCACTGGTGTTTCAGGTGTCTCTAGAGTCTCCGATGCCTCATCCAGCGGTGTTTTGCTAGCATTAGCCGTGTCCACATTAGCCCCTTTGCCTTGTGAAGCCGTTTTACCCGGTTGTTGGCCAGTTTTAGCGTTTTTTGGTGGCATATTGTCCAGTAATAGCGCGTGGGTCAAGAACAAGTAGAATTATGTTTATTGGTCCTAGTTAAGGATAGTTTCAAAGGATTTAACAGCGAGCCTCACGCACATGCAGCCTCCCACTAAGACGCCATAACCGGAAGTCGCCCGGTTAATAATTTCAACATGTGGCTTCTGCTTCCTAATGTTTTTAGGTTTTCCCTCAGTTTATCTTCAAATTCACCACAGGGCAAGGGAAGAGGGACCGGACAATAAACAATTGGGAGAATTCCAGTACTCGTCCGGTTAACTCTTTGAGGATTTACATTTGGAGGTTTTACTTTGGAAACTGATACTCTGCTGATTGACTTTGGCTTCAGTCCTAATGTTCTTGATGGCACATGCCATGTTTGAGGCAAAGAGGTTTTACTTGTACTGGGTGGTACAGATTTGTGCCCCATTTTTAGGTAGTGAGCCAGTGTGTACAGTAGTCCCAGTAAGTGGTTGCAGTGCCCCAATCCTGCTTTACAAGTGCAATGGGTGTCTTGGATATATGGGCTTTCTGAAGACAGATCCACCTGCAAAAAAACAGCAAAAAACATTGTTAGTAACAAAGTAGGTATTGGCACTTAAGGGGTGGATTCTTGAAACATTTCAGGACTTGCTAAATACCAGTGTTTTTCAGAGTAATGCCAGGCTACTAATAAAATTATGATAACCTATGAACATTTCTTGTTTGTTTTCCAAACAACAGTTCAAGACACTTCAGTTCTAACCAACATTAGACTATCATAACATTATTATCCAAATGTGCAACTTTTTATAATTTTAAATGGAGAAATTAAAATAGTAAAACAGGAAAAGTCAGCCTGTTGCTATTGTAAACATCCCTGGAAATGGTTTAGAAATAAAAAATATTACATCATACTGAATGTGTTTGTTTAAGTGTATACAAGTACATGCATTTATATTAGTAAAATAATAAGTGGGAGTGGGGGGGACGGTTAAGCTGATAGTTTGTGTTTTGGAACATGGTAGCAGGTTTAAGCTTAACCATAATAAAACCATATATATCAATCATCTATATTCATATCACCTATACATTCTGTAATGACTTGTTATACCCGAAACAACTGGTATTTAGTATGAACCAACACAAAAGTTTGAAAAACGAACTAAAATCTCGAACTTCATATGAACCATCCTGAACATGGAGGTTGCAGAGCATTGCAAACAAACAGAATACCTTCATGGTGTAAGGTACCTCGTTCTTTCGCATCGAGCGAAAGGACCGGGCCCTAACATTACAGCCCGCTTCATTTCTCTTCACTGTAAACCACAGGTACCACATACATCAAATACTACAGTTAACTGTTTTTAAATTGGCTAATATTATCATCACATAATATACAATCAGTAACGTTACATACTTTCAGCATAATTTTACTAGCCCGTTCGGCAATATTAGCTGTCACCTCGCTAAGCTAACCGCACAAGAAAGCTGAAAAAAGTAGATTTTACCTTCAACATCGTGAATATACCCCTCAATCCAATTGCTGTATCCCTTCAGGAGGATGGACCTAGGTATTTTTGAGTCTTTGTCCGCCTATGACTCCACTAGGTTGATCGTAATCGGAGGTAGAAACGTTAGATTGCTAGTCCACACGGCCATGTCCGGTTGTTGGTATTTCTTGTTTCCCCTCACAGCCTCGTTCTGGAATCAAAATGGCGTCCGGCTGAATAAGGCGTATAATGATAACATCAGAAACTCTCAGTAACTGTGTTCATTTCGTGTCGGACAATAATGCCTACAGAGTCAGAGGGCTGTATAGAGATGGAACAGGTATAGTTTAGTAGTTTAATTGCGGTTATTATAACGTATTTGTCATCTGCTTGTATGTATCCAGCATTGTTTATTAATAGCCTAGCTACAAGTCTGCTGTGTCGGACCAGGTCCGAATCATGATCAAAAATATACTGATGAGTTTAATAAAGTTTATTGTACATCACACAAAAGATGAAGCGTCAGTTTTACTTCAGAAAATCACCGCTGAGTAAACACAGTAAGTTATAAGAAGTGCGCGAGTTGAGGGAGTATTCCTGTGGGCGGACGTTAGTCAGAGAACTGTTCTACTGACGTCATTAAAGACGGAAGTAGAGGGATGTAGTCCAAACGGGCCGTTCGCTGTAGGCGACTTCTGTTAAATAAAATATCTCGCTTGGCATTGAACTTTGAGCTTTATAATTTTACGGATATTATTTATACTCTAACAACAACATTACACACTAACTTCAGTTTGAAACATGGGATCGCGAAGAACGGGACCTTTAAAGGCTGGGGGGGGGTATCATATATCACAAATATATGATATATACCTGTCATAACAGGTACTCCAAGCTTTTACTGTCTATGCTCCAAGCTGGAGTCAGGTTATATTGGAGACCTAGCTAGCGAAAATGGTTAACTATTGTGTTTGTGCGGGATGTACGAATACATCAAAAACGGGGGAGAGGCTCCACTAGTTCCCCAAGGACAAATGGCTGATTCGTTCCTGTAAGTGTTAAAGGGCATATTGCAGGTTAGAGGACCCAACGAGTCAACGTATAGAAAAACAATGTAGTAACTAGATTTTCTTTAAAATATACTTATAAATACGCTACATTGGCTTCTGGAGTCGTTTTTGTGAGAGAATTTTACTTCCGCATCTGAAAACAATGGATCGCAATGACATTTCAGACTTACTCGTATGACGGACCACGGACCACAGCCGTACAGTTATGAGCCTGGTATGCTGCCGAGAGAGCAGGGTCAGGCCAGGATTAATGTTAGACAGAACAACGGTCAGAGGAGACACACATTATTGCAGAAGTATTATTATTAAAAACTTGTGTGGAGTAAGTGTGCGCAGCCGCAGTTTATTGCATCACTTAATCGCGTGTCTTTTTGATTAGCCTAGCTGTCAGATACTGAGTAAACATTAAAAGAAACAGCCTATTCAGTCTTCCCTGGATGTTTTTTAACAAAGAAAATAAATAATAGCAATCAGGAGAATGGAAACAGCGATAAAAAAAATGAGGACGGTATGCTGTCGGCAAAACATTATACCATGCAATAAAAACTGCACTGACAACATAAAGGTAAGGCATATGTGTTTTTATATTTAATACTGTTCACTGTGAGTTTTAATTAATAGTGTAATGGAGTTATAGTGCATCGTTCATTCTGTTTGGTAAAATGTGAGGTGTATATCGTTCGGTAATGTTCATCCACAGAGTAATGGGGCTCTTGTGAAACGCAATGAGAACGGCAGGTGTCGTGGTGAGAGACGTGTTGTTATAGATAGCCTACACGTTTGCTAACGATACACATTGTGCTCACAATATTGTACAGATTATTACCATCGTAAATCAGTTAATAGCAAAGCTATTATTGGTCATCTAGGAGGAATTTACCAATAACAGAAACTATAAGCTTTGATCAGGCGCGTATGTCATGCTCATTGATATCCGCCCAGACTGTGATATAACTTAGCGGTTTCTCATCGAGAGACAGAGATATTTTTATTCCTGATATACTTGTTCCTCCGATCTGGTGGACACTACACACGATCGCGTTTTTCGAAGCTGATGCGGAAGATAAATCCCGTCTCTACAGCTGCGCAAACCGCACACAGCACGATAGATACACCGTCCTTTTTCCTGTTAGAAAACCTGTGGACTCGATGACAGGCCGGAGTTTTTGCAACCTCCACAAACACAATAATTTACCATGACGATGATAAATTAAAATACAAAAACTATCGAAAACACTGATTCACGACGGCTCTTACTGAATTCAATGCCACGAGAACAAGAGGTTTTACATATTCACAATATCACATTAACATTAGCTGCCAGGAAATAAAAAATACAAAAAACGTTTTACATAAAATCCAGTGCTTTCAAAGCATTACATGTTTTCATTGCTTTTTTGTTTTTAGTTTGTTGATATACATATAATGTGAAGTCATGTATAAAATGTGAAAAAAAGTTCTTTTTACCACATACAATTTATTTTATGTGGTATTTTCCTAATAAAACAAATAACTGTATAATATGTTGTTCTTTACATTCCAAATTGTCATTCTGAGTATTAAAAAAGCACATTTACCACTGTTACTGAATACAAACCTATCTGCGCTGCTGAGGCTCCCTCCCTCTTGTGACGTAAAATGACGCGATGTTGAAAAAAAAGCGGTTTTTACCAGCAGTCAAAGAAACGCTCCCTTTATCTACTAAATTGGTGCCCTCATGTCGTTTTAAAACATTTTAAATCCTGCATTACCTTTTCATATGGTATTTTCACACAAGGTTATATATTAATTTAGATTTTTTTTTTTTTTTACCTGCAATATGCTCTTTAACATAACTTACCCGAGGTAGAGCTTAGATCGGGCCCAAAACATCAAGCAAGACCCTACCCGAGGCCGCTGTGTCCGAGCCCGGTCCGGCCCGGCACATTACCTGTAATTATGAGGCCGAGCTCGGTTTAAACTAGTGATGCACTGAATATTCGGCCACCGAAAATTTTCTGCCGAAAATGGCCCAAAAGTGCATTTTCGGTTTTCGGCCGAAAGACTTACCGAAACAATACGGCCGAAATGTTGTGATGACGTCGGGTTTAATTTATCACGTGAAATCCAAACATTCCGATCGCTACGCTGAATATTAGAGGAACGCGGCCCAGAGAGAGAGAGCGTGCGAGAGAGAGAGCGCGCGAGAGAGAGAGCGCGCGTGCAAGGGGTACAGAGAGAGAGAGAGCGCGAGAGAGCTATGGAGAGAGCGCGCGAAAGGTACGGAGAGAGAGCGGAAGAGAGAGAGAGAGAGAGAGAGAGAGAGAGAGAGAGAGAGAGAGAGAGAGAGAGAGAGGAGAGAGAGAGAGGAGAGAGAGGAGAGAGATCTATGGAGAGAGCACGCGAAAGGTACGGAGAGAGAGAGCGCGCGCGAGAGGTACAGAGAGAGAGAGAGAGAGAGGGACGAGCGAGAGGTAGTGCTGCGCGAATGCGCTATGGCACTCTGCAATCAAATACGATTTAAAATAGGCTTTAGTTAAAAAAAAATAGAAAAAAATAGAAAATCAAGGTGTGGCGGACCTAAATGCACTTTGAGAGAACATTTAATTTTAAAACCTTTCTGCAGGCCAGTAGGCCTGTGCATTATTATTTAATGTACACATGAAGTTAAGTTACCATTTTAGTTTGAATTTTATTTTATACTGTGCATTGTTGCAATTTGCTAAATAAATATTTTGATAATTTGTAATTGATTTATTCTTTGAAACTTTAATATTAATTTATGCCATTGCAATGCCTTGATTTTTAGTAAAGTCAGTACACATAGCCATATATGCAATGGTAGGCCTACTAAAAATTGGCATAATTTATTTCGGTTTCCGGTTTTCGGCCTTGGTTTCCTCTTTTTCGGTTTTTCGGTTTCGGCCAAGAATTTTCATTCCGCAAAAATAGTTTTTTCTGTACCTCCAAATACTTTCAAGTTAGCCTACGTGTCACCACCATACACATCAGCACAAATGCTCCTGATCAATTATTTGTTATAAAGCATTAACACACAAACCACTCTTATAACATAAAAGCAAGCGGGCTACTGCATGCATGGTTTGGCATGACTGCGCGCAAAGTGCGATCCCATAATAATTCCTAAAGCTGACATCAGTTCACAGAGATCTCGCACATCTCTGTTATTATCAATGAAGCTTTCATAATATACACTAGGGGTGTAACGATATTCGAACCGAACCGAAAAACCGCGATACAGAACACACGATTCGAATCGCGATACTCTCATTGCGTACCGAACACGCCCACCCCGCTCCCTGCTACCCCGGCTCCTCCCAGCCCGGGTCAATGGACCTCATCATGTCTTGTGTACAGTACACGGCGAATTCAGTTTTGTAGCCTAACCACCATTAACACCAAATAACAAGCTCCGTGTTTTGTTACTTTCGATAATAAGCAAGGTGTAATCTTTCAAATTCTGTCTATTTGATCACGAAATTCAAACAATAAATGGCGTTTTGGCGCTCTTTGATGTGGCGTGACAGATCGCTGTAGGCCTACTAAGCTCCTCATTTCAACCGGCAGCGCGAGCGCGAGTAAACGCGATCATCTCTTCCTCAGTTACACAATGGACACCTGAAGGTATGTTGAAAGATGCAGTATACTTACTGAAAGGCATCATAACTCGTGTAATCGCTCCATCAGTGTTTCAGCAGCGGAAAGACGTCAATAAAACAGCATATCTTGTCACTAGCATTATATTTACCTCAACATGCAAGTGATTTAGTGTCCACAACTTTGTTTCCTATAAATGAACTCTTGCACTAAAGAAATGCACTATGTTAGCCTATATATTATATTTTACTTAACCTGTTAATGATATCTTGATTATTTAAAGTATGTTTAAAATATCTTTCATGAAAATTTTTATATTTCAATTACAAATTAGAGTAAAAACACAAGTTAATGCAAAAACTGCCTTATGTTCAGTTTACATGTTTTCATACAATGTGTTGTCTGTTGATTATTATATCTAAAAAATAAATAGCATCTGAATTTAGGTTAAAAGTCTAGGCTACAACCTTTAATGTTATAGTAATGTGCGGCTCCCTATATAGTTTAGCATTAGCAGATTTGTTTTTTAATCCTTGTGAAACGTTTAATTGTAATTGAATTAATTTAAAGACAAAGACAATTTTTTCATTAAACCACGGTTTAAAAAAAAAAGAAAAAAAAGCAATTTTAGCTTTCTAAACCGAACCGAATCGAACCGAACCGAGACGTCAAAACCGTGGGAAAACCGAACCGTCATTTTTGTGTATCGTTACACCCCTAATATACACTTTGTTATAATTAGAGGATTTGCCAGCATACAGAATTCAGCACTGAACAAAAAGTCAGTTTTGAGCGGTGAGGGGGAGTCCATCGTAAATGCTTCCGATTGGCCATTATTGCGTTCAAGAAATCAACACATAAGGCTGTGATTGGCTACATCGCTCCTCGCTCAGGGGCGTCGCACCCGTGGGGGATGTGGGTGTTTTAACACCCACACTTTTCCCGGTGAGAGGTTTCAACACCCGCACTTTTTCTGCAGTTTTTCCACAGTTTTGCACAAACACGCTGCTAAAGTCGCTCCTCTTTTTCTCTGGCGCTCTGTGTGTGCGCTCGCTGCGGCTGCCTCCTCTCAAACATGACACCGGCTTTGAGTGTGAGCGGCTGACGATTGGCTGTTATGCCTTAAGTCCCGCCTTTATCGGTCGGCTCGCTCTGAGGAAGCGGGGACTTATGGTTATATAGTTACATCTCCCTTTTCCAGGTACTTTGAATTAGTGTTTATGCTTTGAACGAGGTTTTTAAATAAGCTTGATATGTGTTAGGGAAGATGTTATGTTTATGTTTTGTTGACATGTCGAGTGTTTTCGGTATTATATTTAGTTTTTTTTTGGCTAAACAGCACAAGACTTTAATTAAGTAACGTTAGGCATTCTGTTTGTGCTGCCTGATTTAAAGAAAAGTGCGCTCTTTGCTCACACGACCAGCATGGTGATCTGGGGCCTCATTTATAAAACTTTGCGTAGGATTTGCGTCAGAAGTGGCGTACGGATGAAACATAGGACGTGCGTACGTACAAAAATATTCGGATTTATAAAACCGTGCGCACGCACATCCTACGCAGATTTCCCTTAATAAATCACAACCAATTCTAAATGTAGCGCAGCTTTTGCGGCTTCATGTCACGCCCATAGCTGCCCATAAATAGTCCGTGAAACGCCCATAGTTGCCCATAAATAGTCCGTGAAATGCCCACAATTTAATATGCATCGATTGCGAAATCATGGCAAATACAGAGAGGAAAAACCAAGAAACTTAACTTCACTCAATGTCAAGTAGAAATTATCGTTGCCGAGGTGGAAAAGAGGAGAAAATGTTGTTTGGAGGGCACAGTGTGGGCTTTACTAATGCCAAAAAGGCACTTGAGTGGCAAAAGGTTGCAGACGCCGTTAATGCTGCAGCCTCACAACCTCGGACCGTGGCCGAAATAAAACAGAAATGGTCGGACATCAAAGTCGATGCAAAAAAGCGTCTAGCGCTCCATTATTGTGATGGCATAGGCCTAATGGCATTTTATTTCCATCCATTTGGTTGCATCTGACAAGCTACAGATGTGTTATGAGGATGAATTGCATAACATGCCAATATTATTGCAGAACATATTTCACTTTTCTTTTTGCAAATATGAGTTAATTTGCATTTCTGTAATCTTCGTTTGATTTTGTTTGTTTTGCACTGCAGATCGATCAAACGGTTGTTCGTGTAGTAGGCTGTTAATTGTAGGCTAATACTTGCTTTGTGAAGTCTTCATTTTATTTATGAGAGGCAGTATTGCCATTTCTTTAACATAACGGTCTACACTCTCTCACACTTTCACGTGTTTCTTCCATCTGCCGACGGTGTCGCCATTTCTCATTTCACCCGTTTTTGTGCGTACGCCTGGGTCAGAGCGTGCGTGAAGGACCGCACATTTTCCCGTCAAGTTTGCTTTTTATAAATACCAATTATTGCGTAGAGAGCGGCGTACGCCTTCTTTTGTGCGCACGCAACGTTTATAAATGAGGCCCCTGGTGTTTTCTCCTAAATAAAAGCTCAAGGGTTTATTTCTTACAAGTGAAGAAATTAGGACAAAAGTCATTTCAATTTTCCTATTCTATATAGCGTAATACAAAATATAATGTAATGTAGACAGAGACTCTATATCATAACTAAAAAGATGTTTGAGCCCTCTTTAGGTAGGCTACAAGTCAATGCTTTTTCTTTGTTCAATGTGCACAATTCATGGGTCGAAGCCGGTTGAAGCTCTTAATTTTGAGCTCTCAATGTGCACCAGATTGATGCATTTAACCTTAAAATGTACAAAATTTTCTTCCGGGGGAGCAGGCCCCGAACCCCCCTAGAGGGACAGAGGTCCATACAACATGGCAAAATTTCAATGTCATATCCATCCCCCGCACTTTTCAAAAGCTTGCTACGCCACTGTCCTCGCTGCAGACATGTTAGAAATAGAAACTCTGCCTGTAAACCGTTTCTATTTTGTTTTAGTTGTTCTTGCTTTTCTGCAACAGATGAATAGAAATCTATTAGTTTTTATGTTTTATTCATAGATATTTCTAGTGTCCCGCAAATCGTTTTATTCTCCCTCAACCGGCACACACAGAGTGAGTGCATAACTGCCCGCAGCTCCCTGTTATGACATCATCACACAGTTACGGTAAAAAACACGCTACCTTTGAAGAAACCCCAATAAATGTTATTTTAACGCATTTTAAGACAGAAATTTTTAAATGTATACATATTGTGCACTTTAATTTACACATTAATTGATTGTGGTGGTTAACCTGCAATTTACACTTTAAAATATGGAATATTTAAAATTTTCCTACAGTATATCCTTCTCACCTTTTTCACCCCTGACCCGTTTTCATGCCTGGACCCTCTTATGATTGGTCACTTTCATCGTAATCACAACCACAGGGACATCCTTTTGACTAAAAAATCTCATAACTTTTTACTGAAAAATAACGCCATAGCGCTTTCAGCGTAAGTATGGATCTTTTCGTCAAGCTGATGGATTTTTTGTGGATGAGTGAATCTGAATACATTGATGTTTTTAACATGACTGTGGTGTGAAGCAGGGCGCGATTGCTAGACGTATACCAGCGCCACACGCAACGCAAGTCCCGCGGATATAAAGGAATAAGGACATTTCATTCTACCGAACTACACGCAAGTGCTGAATTAATACTCACACAGGTCAGTTTATTAGACGAATGAAACTTGAGGTAACGCAGCGCTGTTTCACTTGCTCTAACAGTTACACTATCACACTTAGGGATGGGACGATTACCGGTTTCACGATAAACCACGATAAAATGTTCTGGCGGTTAGTATTATCGTTTAAAATTTAATTATCATAAAAACCGTGTTTGATTATCGTGATTTTGAAAACTCGCGGTAAATCCTGTCTAGCCAGAATCAGTCTGACGCAGACGCGCGCATGCAATGTCTTTTTTGCGCGAGAAGACATGACGGAAGGCAGTGACAGCGCACGGGAGATTTTTCAGCCATCCAAGAGGACAAAATCGGAGGTATGGTCGTATTTTGGCTGTTACAAGAGTCCCAAAGGCAATTTAATCGAGGATGGGCACCCTGTCTGCAAATCTTGCAAGAGGAAAGTCGCTGCAAAAGGGGGAAACACGTCAAATCTGCTAAGTCATCTAACGTTACGTGACAACCACCCACTGAGTTAACTTTTACCTTAATACCACAACTAACTTGGGCAAATAATTAGACAGAAAACTATTGATTGGAGATTAATTATTTCATTATCTCACTTGTAATTATTGCAAAGCTTCCGCGAAGAGAAAAGTTTTACAGCAAGTGGATTTGAGCCAAGACGAACGAACATATTCAAACTATTAAGGTTGACATTTAAGGGATTCATAGTAAACTTATTACACAGTTTTATTTTTTATTTTTACCACAGAAATAATTTCAGTGACATGAAATATTGAATTGTGATCAACTTAAATACCGGTTTATAAATCCATTATACAAGTTACAGTGTCCAAATCAATCGTAAAGAAAATGTGATCACTACTACAATATTGTAGTAGTATTAATTCTAAATTACTCTGATTTAATTTTCGATACAATCAAAACTGAGACGCAAGATATACACATTTCAATGAAACCAGAGATCGCATCCATGTATCAAATATTGTTGATACATGGATGTGAGCTGTTATAATGTGTTGCTATTGACAACAGTCATTATACGTATTCCAGTAGTTTAGTAACCCTGACCCAACCAACATATTTTGTTCATTTAAAGTGTGTCTGTGTGCGTGCGTGTGTGTGTGTGTGTGAGAGAGAGAGAAAGAGAAAGTGATTTATTATTTATTAATATTAATAATTATAATATTCAGTCATACACACATCCATAAGTGAGTGAATATTATTATCATTATTAATGATAGGGTTTAATGACGGGTTTCATTAAAACCTGCACTAGGAAAACTTATACCTCTTATTCTCGGCTCCATGTTAATGTTAATATAATGTTTATGCTTAAAAAAGTGCATATAGCTGCTAATTGTATTTTTTTTGTGTTGATTTTCAAATTTCAAACTTGTTCAAAAGTTTTCAGTGTGAGCATCAGTTCTTTTTGAACATTTCCATCTCATTTTAACAAAACCGTGATAATATTGATAATCGTGATAACTTTGGTCACTATAATCGTGATATGAAATTTTCATACCGTCCCATCCCTAATCACACTAAACGCATTTGAGTGTGTTGAATGTTGTTAGTTGGGTTGTTTGTTGGCTGTATGGGACTAAGTAAGCTAGATCAACATTAGAATAACATACAGATCATATTCTAACATTTCATCATGTTGAACTAAATAACATTTAGTTTTATGTACATTTGCTCACCTGTCTAATAAAGTACATGCAACACTCGCGTCTTTGTCAAGTCAAAGTTAGTCGTGGACGTGGAGCTCTCGGCATCTCGAAAGATGTTGATCTTCGTTTTAGTCCTCTTTTTGTCTCAAAGTCTGCTTGCAATTGACCCTTCGCAAAGACCCGCCCTCCTTAGTTACTGTCGCTATGCCCGACAAGCTACGCTGCTCTCACGCTCTCACCATGTTCTCACGCAGTGAAAAATACATTGCGGAGCAGAGAGGAGACTGACAACACGCGGACAGACAGGGCAGACCAGGTAACTTTTCGGTTACTTTTGATATTAAGCATATTAAACAAAGTCTCACCTTTCAAATATGGTCATTTTTTTTAAAGAAATTTAAACAGTAAATACCGTTTTGGGGCTCTTTAATGTGCCGTGACAGATCGCTGTAGAGCATCAGTTAAAGCTGCTCGTGATCCGATCATCTCTTCCTTCTAGTTCATTTATAGCATCAAATAAACATGAATTAACATAAGAAGGAATGTTCTTTTAACCGCGGAAAGGCGTCAGTATATTCAGTTTTCCAAGTTCAAATCCTCCCATGTTAATCTACTAACTCTCCTGACTGCTTTTTCGGACAAAATGGCGGATGGCAAAGTATGATTGGTTAGAACACCTGTCAATCAAGCTCCACGCGAAGGGTCAATTGGTCCATAATGTTTGAACAAATCCATGAGCATCCTTCTAGGCATAACGGGCATAACCCGGTTGGTTGTCCATGTCTGTCGCCATGGTTACTATGGCAGTGCGAGCACAAACCTGGCGGTAACCGAAGGTAACGCGGATATGACGCCATTGACTGGCGACTCCTCACCCCTGCTCACACGCCCAGCTTCTTTGGTTAATATCGCAATTTTCTCACGATTTACAATAGTTGGAAAAATTGGGGATATTGTAAGTAATCAACAAAACAAAATATATAACATTGGCCTAGTGGATATTTTACTGCAAAATTCCTAAATATTGTACATTTAAGACAAGAGTCAGAATTATAATAAATTGAAGACATGTTTTACTGAAGATAGTTTGCAGTTTCATCAGGCAGGAGTCAGCTTCAAAACTCACAAGGAGTTTGTAGGCCGCCCTGCTTACAGTTACAAAGATCACAGCAGTTATACCCTTCACCAAGGTCTAAGCTACGTCCTTAGCTTACAGCAGGACAGCAGATACACGAACGGGCGACAGAGTGGCCCGCATCGTGACTGAATCCCATACCAAGAAAGCACACTCTTCTTGGTATTGAGCCTCAACCCCAACATCTGCATATGAGCGAGAACGACACCTCAGTGCCGAAACGCCAACTGCTCTGATTTCGCTAGAATCAGCCAGTCGTCGATGTAGTTCAGAATACGTATGCCCTGAAGCCTGAGAGGGGCTAGAGCTGCATCCACGCATTTCGTGAACGTGCGGGGTGACAAGGCTAGGCCGAAAGGAAGAACCCGATATTGGTATTCTTTGCCCCCGAAAGAAAACCTTAGGAACTTCCTGTGCTGAGGGAGGATGGAGATATGGAAGTAAACGTCCTTCAGATCTATCGTGACAAACCAGTCCTCGGATCTGATTTGAGTCACAATCCGTTTGAGTGTCAGTATCTTGAACTTTAGTTAAAGAACTGAACGATTTAACAGACGAAGATCTAAAATGGAACGCAACCCTCCATCCTTTTTTGGAACAATGAAATAACGGCTGTAAAAACCCGACTCTCGGTCGGGTGAGTACACCTGTCCTATAGCTTCCTTTGCTAACAAGGCCTTTACCTCTTGCTCCATTACCAGAGCCTAGCCTGCTCTGGATGCACCACTGTGGGCAACACCCCGTTTGTAACGAGGAGGACGAGAACCAAACTGGATTCTGTATCCTTACTCTACAATCTGCAGGACCCAACGAGAAATATTCGGCAGAAGCCTCTCGAGGCTGGTCTCTGGTGTTAGTGAGACAGCTAATTCTGGAGCCTGAAACATAATGGCAGAAACTACCTGAACTGGCTGCTCTAAAAAAAAACCTCAGAGGGCGCGAAATCGATGCTGTGCCGCAGCATAGCATCAGCGACTCGCTGGGGACCGCTGCGCCACGAAGCACCAAGGGTGGCGGGATTGGCAGAACAGTCCCGTGAGGACCCCGAAGTGGAACGGGCACCGTAATATGAGGTGTACACCGCTCCACTTCGGTCGGGGCTGTCCTCACAGGTCTGACGCATAAACATCAGGACCTTATATTTATTTATTTTGAACCGAAGCCTTCTTCGCCTGAAGAACGGTCCTCAGATCCGGCTTCGACTTAGAAGACTTCGGTTGAGAGTGTTGTGTCTGTTTCCAGTGTTTACGTGGAGGTGCACGAGACGCAACACTCTCTTTTTGTTGCACACGATACGAGGAGCTAGATGGCTGGGGCTGCTCACGCCAAGCAGCCCCAGGGGGTTGGACACGGTGAGGGAGAAACTTTTTAAAAGCATCCGATTGATTCTTAGAATCCTGAAATCTCTCGACGACCGTATAAACTGCGTCGCCGAAGAGACCAGAAAGCTCAACCGGCGCATCTAATAAAAAAGCTTGATCTTTTTCCTTTATTTCGGCCAAATTTAACCAAAGGTACTTCTCAGTGGCAACCAGGGCATCCATAGAACGACCAATTGCCCTGGCGGTCTCTTTTAGTCGCCCTGAGAGACAGGTCGGTAGCCCAACGAAGTTCTCGAATTTCGTAAGGACTAACTTCCTCACTCATATCAATATCCCCCAGCAGGTCAGCTTGATAAGCCTGGTTTTCTTTATTTTTTGGCTTTAAGCGGTTTAGTGGGCAAAGCTGAAGCCTTCAAAGACGATGCTGGACCAGGTGATAAATAACTGGCAAGTGTCTGTTCAGCCTGTGGCATCACCTCATATCCGTACTCTTTCAGCCCTCTTATATCTGAATATAATTTAACTTGAGGGCTAAAAAGTTTTATCGAGATGAGTACGGCTTATACCACGATTTAGAAAGTTCATATATAAATCAGGAAAAATGGGAAGGCCTCATGATGGAGATGATGTGGCTGAAGGGAGAAAGCGCTCGTCTAAATTATTATTATTTATTTTTTTTAAACGAGCGCACAAACTCTCAGATGGATTTTTCCATACAATATTTAATTTATCTACAGCCCTAGTAATCACCTCCACAAACTCCTCATATGCTGAAGAAACAGATGGCGAATCTCTTTCCCCATGTGTGTGTGTGTGCTTTCACTCTGAATACTCATAACATCGACCTCGTCGAAGGAAGAGCACTGAATAGAGGACTCTCTCCCCGGACGGAAGAAGCCGCCGAGCGGCCTCCGACACGGGGGAGAGAGCACTGGATCTCCCGGGTAAGGAAGGAGAAAGGGCCCTCGGATCCGTCTCCAACCCTCCGAAAGATCCTTTTGCGATCCCTTAGGAATGCATTCTCCGCGCTGCCTCGGCAAATGCGGGTCCTGATCCCTGAGGATCGCGAGCCTGCCCATTCTTCTCAAAGAGTGACAGGCGAGAGCGGAGCATGCGATTTTTAGCGGTAGCATTTCTGCTCCACTCCCAAACAAATGACACAAAGCTCGTGTGTGTCCCCACCCGTTAAATAACGTGGGCAGGGAGGAACACACTGTTCGTACACTTGTTTCGCCATAACGTTTCCGAGATATATTGCAACAGACAACAATAAATAGACAGAGACAGTATAACACAGATCGCTTGCTGAGGCACAGAAGCTAATGCCGGTTTGCACCGGATGTGCTTTTATCATTTCCTGGTCATGACATCACCCGCCCGTGATGCTCATTCTTTCCGGTGGACTAGTTGACATAGATGCTTCAGACGCATTCACGCTGGGGGCGTTCCCATGGCGTTGATGGACGCATCGTGAAGTTCCCTTCGATAGGGAACAGAATGTGACGTGCTATCAAGAGTTTCAGTCAGTGAACATTTAACTTAATATCCTATTTGTTTCTCCTGTCCATGTTGAGTAGCCTAAATGTTAGGCTTTGTAGGTTTAATATGCCCGGTGTAAAACACTAACATAAGATCAGGGTCGTGTAGACTTCTAGGACTACCAATTAACTGCATTTCAGTTATTAATAACACTGCATGAGAGATGTTCTCAGTTCCATTCTATAATTTTTACTTAAACTTCAAACAAACAAACCAAAAATAATGAGATTATAATAGGCTAGATGGTTGTCTAAAGGCACATGTAAAATTTGGATTAATAATTAAAAAATAGTATTAAAATAAGTACAATAATATTGGTGTCACGGTTTCTGAAGGAGAGAGTCCAGGAAGACGTAGAGCAGGTAATACAGTCTTTTAATTAGAAACAAGGCAAAGCCGCAATGGCCGTATAACAAAGGAATGTCCACAAAAATATTCTTGGTACTCGAGAGATGCTCAAGCGACTGATCCAGAAGGCTAGTGTGAGATAAGCGCAGGAAAGCTGGTGAGGTGGCGATCCCTCTGCAACTCTCCACGGCACAGCACTGGACACAGCACAAATCAGGTAACGTACTGCACAAAATAATTACAGGCACTGGACAGGACAAGACAAGTCTAATCATCCGTGGATGAAACACAAGCGTTTAGCAACATACGTGACGGTTAACAATAATCCGACAGAGAAGAGGTGAAAGAGACAGCTAGAAATAGAGAGACTAATGACAAGAGATTGAGAGCAGGTGAGGAGATGAGAGAACAAGGAGCAGGTGAAAGAGATGAGTGAGTAACAACGTGTGTGTGTGTGTGTGTGTGTATGTGTGTGTGTATGAGAGCAACCAGCAGATGGAGAGAGAGAGAGAGAGAGAAAGAACCAGGATCATGACAGTACCCCCTCCTCAAAGTGCGCCCCCTGGCGCAACCAAGGAGGAGGACTGGCGGGAGCGATAAAAGTCGTCAATGAGCGAGCGGTCCAGGACGTCCCGGGCAGGGATCCAGCTTCTCTCCTCAGGACCATACCCCTCCCAGTCAACAAGAAACTGTCGGCCACGACCACGGGGACGAACATCGAGGAGTCTGCGGACTCGATAGACAGGAGAGCCCTCGACGCGGACAGGAGTAGTTACAGGACGAGAGGGAGGGCGGACTACGGGCTTAAGACAGGAGACATGAAACACGGGATGGACGCGACGAAGATTGGATGGCAACCTCAATTCAACAGAGACAGGACTAAGAACCCTAACGACGCGGTAAGGGCCGATAAATTTGGGGGCCAGTTTTCGTGAAGAGAACTGGAGCGGGAGATTAAGAGTGGAAAGCCACACCTTCTGACCGGGACATAGCGGGGACTCTTGACACGGCGTTTGTTAGCGGCTCGGCGAGTGATAGCGCGGGATTTACAAAGGGCAGATCTAACTGCTCTCCAAGTTCGTCTGCAACGTTGGATAAAAGTATTGACTGACGGAACATTAGACTCGGGATCTGAGGATGGAAAAAGGGGAGGTTGGTAACCCAGACAGCATTGAAACGGCGACAGCCCGGTGGCAGATGAGGGGGCGGAATTATGAGCGTATTCTGCCCACGGGAGTTGCTCGGACCACGAAGAGGGGTTGCGGAAGACAAGGCTGCGTAAAATGCGTCCAATGGTCTGGTTAGCGCGCTCAGCTTGTCCATTGGTTTGAGGGTGGAAACCGGAGGAGAGACTGACAGAGGCTCCGATGAGGCGACAAAACTCCTTCCAAAACAGGGAGGAGAATTGTGGACCTCTATCTGACACGACATTCTCGGGGAGACCATGGATCTTAAAAATGTGATCAACGACAATTTGGGCGGTCTCTTTGGCGGAGGGCAGTTTGGGAAGCCGGATAAAACGAGCAGTCTTAGAAAAGCGATCGACAACTGTGAGGATAACAGTATTCCCTCCGGACGGAGGAAGCCCTGTAATAAAGTCGAGTGCTATCTGTGCCCAAGGGCGCGACGGAATAGGTAAGGGTCGAAGAAGACCCGCAGGTGGTCTGTTACTAACCTTGGTTTGAGCGCAGACCGAGCAGGACGCAATAAAGCGACGAATATCTCGTTCCCGAGTGGGCCACCAGAACCTCTGGGAAACGGAGGCTATAGTACCCCTAACCCCTGGATGCGCAAACAGCTTCGAGGAGTGACCCCACTGGAGGACGGCGCGACGAGCGGAGGGGGGTACAAATAGTAACCCCCTAGGGCAGAGACGAGGCGTGATTGAATGGGAGAGCGCGCGTTTAACAATACGTTCAATTCCCCAGACGGCCGCACCCACCACTAATCCTTGAGGAAGAATCCCCTCATCAGTGGGTTTGGCCTCCGGGGAGGCAAACTGGCGAGAGAGGGCGTCAGGCTTTTGATTCTTAGAGCCGGGACGGTAGGAGATAGTGAAATCAAAACGCGCAAAGAAAAGTGACCAGCGAGCCTGACGAGCATTAAGTCTCTTAGCCGTGCGGATATACTCGAGATTACGATGGTCAGTCCAGACAACGAACGGAACTGACGACCCCTCCAGCCAGTGGCGCCACTCTCCTAACGCAAGACGGATGGCCAAAAGCTCACGGTTACCCACGTCGTAATTGCGCTCGGACTGAGACAGGCGGTGTGAAAAGAAAGCGCAGGGGTGGATTCTCTCATCAGCAGATGATCGCTGGGAGAGAATAGCCCCCACTCCCACCTCCGAGGCGTCAACCTCCACAATAAACTGTCTGGAGACGTCAGGAGAGATGAGAATGGGTGCGGACGAGAACAAGGATTTAAGACGATCAAAGGCCGCCTGCGCAGCGTTACTCCAAAGAAAACGGGTCTTGATAGAAGTTAGTGCAGTAAGAGGAGCTACCACCTGACTGAAGTTCAGTATAAATCGTCGATAAAAATTTGCGAAACCTAGGAAGCGCTGGAGAGAGACCCGGGAGTCAGGTGTTGGCCAATCAGTGACAGCGCGGACCTTGGTAGGGTCCATACTAATACCCTGGGCTGAAATGACCGAACCGAGAAAGGTTACGGATTGAGCGTGGAACGTGCATTTCTCGGCCTTGACGAATAATTTATTCTCCAAAAGGCGTTGGAGAACCTGACGAACGTGTTGAACGTGAACTTGGAGAGACGGAGAAAAAATTAAAATATCATCGAGGTAAACGAAAACAAAAATGTTAAGCATGTCTCTAAGAACGTCGTTGACAAGGGCTTGAAAGACGGCGGGAGCGTTGACCAGACCGAAAGGTAAAACCCGGTATTCAAAGTGACCGAGGGGGGTATTAAAGGCGGTTTTCCACTCGTCTCCTTCCTTAATGCGAACAAGGTGATAGGCATTGCGGAGGTCCAGTTTTGTGAAGAACTTGGCTCCCTGCAGGATCTCAAAGGCAGATGACATAAGTGGCAAGGGATAGCGGTTCTTAACAGTTATGTCATTTAAGCCTCTGTAATCAATGCAGGGACGTAAAGAGCCATCTTTCTTCTTCACAAAAAAGAACCCCGCACCGGCAGGAGAGGAAGAGGAGACTATAGTACCTGCGTTCAATGACTCGGAGAGATACTTCTCAAGCGCCTCACGTTCGGGAATAGAGAGGGAATAAAGTCTTCCCCGAGGGGGGGTGGAGCCCGGAAGAAGCTCGATGCTACAATCATAGGGGCGGTGCGGAGGAAGAGAAGCAGCCCGGGATCGACTGAAGACCGCTCGCAGATCGAAGTACTCCTCGGGGACTCCTGACAAATCTCCTGGATCTTCCTGGAAAACAGAAACAGAGGACACGGGAGGAACAGCAGACATCAAACACTTAACATGACAAGAGAGATTCCACGAGAGAATGGAGTTTAGGGACCAGTTAATCTGGGGGTTATGCTCAACAAGCCATGGATGGCCCAAAACAACAGGGGTATTGGGAGAGTGAAAAACTAAAAAAGAAATAGTCTCACGGTGGTTACCGGAAACGGTGAGACTTAAAGGAGCGGTAGCGCGGTGAACCCTGGCAAGAACCCGTCTATCCAAGGCAAAGACAGTGGTGGGGTCCTGAAGATCAACGAGAGGAATATCGTGTTCGAGGGCCCAAGTCTCATCCACAAAATTCCCCTCGGAACCAGAGTCTATCAAGGCTTGACCAGAGGCGGAAGAGTTGAACCAGTGAAGGTGAACCGGAAAAGTAGTCCGTGAAGGCAGCGGAGGGTGCAGAGAGGAAGCGCTCACCAGTAACCCTCTCTCTACTGGCGAGCGTTGGCTTTTAACTGACAGGTGGTTACAAAGTGACTGTCAGAACCACAGTAGAGACACAGCCGATTGACGATGCGGCGCTGGCGTTCAGCAGCTGAGATTCGAATCCCGCCCAGCTGCATCGGCTCTTGGTCTGCCACGGAGGCGGAGGAGGCGTTGGTCACTGAAGGAGGGAGAGGAGAAACCACAGTATTGCGAGTGCGTCGGCGTAGCTCGAAACGTTTCTCCACGCGGAGGGCCAGGTCGATAAGAGGGTCGAGATGAGAAGGAGCTTCACGCGCAAGAACCTCATCTCTGACTTCGGCGCTAAGACCCTCGATGAAACGCGCCACAAGCGCGGGTTCGTTCCACCCACAGGAGGTGGAGAGAGTGCGGAACTCAACGGAGAAGTCTGCAACCGAGCGTCTTCCCTGGCGAAGGGTGGATAACAGACGGGAGGCCTCCGGGCCATGCACTGATCGGTCGAAAACCTTTAACATCTCCTCTTTAAATAGAGTATAGCGGTTTAAACAGTCTGCATCAGAGCCCCAAACAGCTGTTCCCCACTCACGAGCCCGTCCCTTGAGAAGCGAGATGATAAATGCGATGCGAGAGCGTTCCTTGGCATAGGTGAGAGGCTGTAGCAAGAAAACAACTTCACATTGGGTCAAGAAAGACATGCACTCGGTCGGCTCACCCGCATAGCAGGGGGGGTTGTTCACACGGGGCTCTGGGACGTCTGAAGATCTAGAGGAGTCCATGCGGAAATAATGAAACTGCTTGGTTAGATCAGCCACCTGGGAAGCCAGTGTTTCCACAGCGCGACGAGCTCCGGAGAGTTCCTCTTCGTGCCTACCCAGCATAGCTCCCTGGATCTCCACAGCAGCTTGAATAGGATGCTCTTCCGTAGGATCCATGTTGTTCGGATTATTCTGTCACGGTTTCTGAAGGAGAGAGTCCAGGAAGACGTAGAGCAGGTAATACAGTCTTTTAATTAGAAACAAGGCAAAGCCGCAATGGCCGTATAACAAAGGAATGTCCACAAAAATATTCTTGGTACTCGAGAGATGCTCAAGCGACTGATCCAGAAGGCTAGTGTGAGATAAGCGCAGGAAAGCTGGTGAGGTGGCGATCCCTCTGCAACTCTCCACGGCACAGCACTGGACACAGCACAAATCAGGTAACGTACTGCACAAAATAATTACAGGCACTGGACAGGACAAGACAAGTCTAATCATCCGTGGATGAAACACAAGCGTTTAGCAACATACGTGACGGTTAACAATAATCCGACAGAGAAGAGGTGAAAGAGACAGCTAGAAATAGAGAGACTAATGACAAGAGATTGAGAGCAGGTGAGGAGATGAGAGAACAAGGAGCAGGTGAAAGAGATGAGTGAGTAACAACGTGTGTGTGTATGTGTGTATGTGTGTGTGTATGAGAGCAACCAGCAGATGGAGAGAGAGAGAGAGAGAGAGAGAAAGAACCAGGATCATGACAATTGGAGTGGATAAAATTTGGACTATATTTGTTTTCTTTTAAAAGAAATAGATAGTTAATATTTAGCTTACATTTAATTTAATACAGCCAAATACTTTGTTTATTCTAGATTTCATTGGGATTTATTTTTCCTTTATAGTATTATGTTTTTATGTCAAATACCAACAAGATATTGTTTTCATATTTTCAAGTTTTCTACCTCAGGTTGAAAATAAATTTAGAACAAACTAAACATTTAATAATTTTGTGATCTATTTCAATCAAAGAGCCCTGCAGCCTTTGACTTATTTTTAAAAGAAAAAATGCTGGATGTTTACAAAGCACTTCTCTTTAAAGGTGCAGTGTGTAGCTTTTGGCGACATCTAGCGGTTCGTTTGCGAGTTTACACTAAGGGCTCAGCCCACTGCTCACCCCCCCCTTTCGAAGAACCTACGGTGGCTAAAACGGGACAAACATCGTCGTCTGAGACACCAGAGAATAGCCAGAGTAAAACAAGCTCCAAGCTGTACCACAGTCCATTATAAACCATTATAAACCACATTATAAACCACATCATGGATAAAGTTTACAAAGCCATAGTCAGGTGAGGATCGACGCTCTTAATACATAATATAATAATAGTAATCAGCTGATTGTCTCACGGACGTAACCAGCACATTTCTCCCCACATAGCAAACCCATAATACAGCGAGGGAGTAGAACCACATGAAACTATGCAACTGTAGATTTTTTCTAACAGGGTAGTAAAAGTTTAGCTGGCTAATATGAGCTGTTACTGTGGCTGAGCTGGTTTAAAGCGTTAAGCCTTGTTTATACTCGACACGTCCGCATGAGCCCAAAGGTGCGTGCGGTAAAAATGACGTGATTGTAACAGCGCGTGCGCCTCCGCATCCCATAGACACCACTTACTACACACAATAGGCTTTTTTCTCTGATTTTGGAAACTCGATCGACTTAAAATGCTTCCAAGATCGACGGGTTGGTAATTCCTGTAACTGTTTTCCGGTCAATGACAAGAGTAGCCTACTAATCAGCTGTCTCACGAACGTAACCAGCACATTTATCCCCACATAGCAAAGCCAGGGAGAAGAATTAAGTTACATGAAACAATCCAACTACATATTTACACCACTGACAAGGGAAAAGTCACTACTCACGGTGTTTATGACTAGCTTCTTCTAACTTTCTGCGGCTTCTCTTTCAATGTAGTGACGAAACGCACACGGTAACGCTGTTTGTTCGCTGTCGGCTATGGTAGAAACATGACGTCACAATATGGCGACCTTCATAGAAGCGGATTCCCGCGCCTATGTAGATATAAATGCCTCATTCTAAGGGAATAAAAACATTACGGTTTATTAAGTAAGTTCTTTATACACCACTGAACTCATAGTTATGGATGTCATATTGCATTTCTGTTAATAAATACTCAAAAATGTTACACACTGCACCTTTAATTCCAAAGGAAGAGATTGATTATTGTTTGTCATTTTATAATTTTGTACTGTGTTGTGGCAGCAATAAATAACACATTAAAATCTAGTGTTGAGTGTTCATGTGATATTATACATTAGCAGTGTTGTTAAATTAATTGATGCATAATAATCTTAATAATCGTTAAATCGTGAATATTTCTCAGACTATAATCGTACTTACAAAATCTGTAATCGTTGCATCCCTAATTGTAACTGACTGGGAAACCGAAGTTTTCCCAAACTTGCGATCTTAAAGAGGCCGGCGGGTCCTCTAACTCTTGTGGGTCGCCACCACTCGCCATACTCGTCCTTGGTGCTGCTATCTCTGACTCACTCACTGTACCGTCGACTTGACAAAAAACTGCATACATAGGCAGAGCTCGGCTAAAGCGGGGCTACAGATTATATGTCCCTAAAGAACCCTCGTATCTAACAGTAGTTCCGCATTACATCAATTAATTTGCACGCGAGTTTTATTTAATTTTATACCGTGTATTCTCTGTGTAAATTCATGCACAGAACCGTGACGCACGTACCGTTTCGGTTCAATACGAATACATGTACCGTTCCACCCCTACTCTCTACGAACTTGACGTGTGATGCCACACTGACTGAAGAATATGTTTTACGAATAAGTTTGAATTGTAAAGCTCACTGAAATGTTTATTTTTTCAAGAAGGGCATTTGATAGTGTCAAAGAAGCAGAGTATGTGAGCGGAGCGGAGTGGGAGCGGAGCGAGGAGTGAAGCGGTGTGATTTTGAATGGAGTGCGGAGCGGATTTTTTAAAAGTCGGAGCGTCGTGGTTTTCACTCGCTCCGAGAGCGCTCCACTACCGCTCCATCACGAGTACAATTCATGCCAACGGCTCATTATAGAACTGCATTTTTAGTAAGGATTCACACGTTAAAAACATTACTCTAGCATGATACAGATGGATCACTCAAATCAGAAAAAAATGTGAAGGTAATGATGACGCCGATGGACATGAGTGGCTGCGGGAGGTTATAGTTCTCAAGCCTACTGAATATCATCGGGGAACACTATCTCATGAAAGTGCGTAGCCTATCTATAGCATTTCTTGTGCCATTTATACACCAAAAAATTGTTTTTGCGTGCAAATGAAATACACTAAAACCTTGGTCATTATGATTAGGTGCGTGCACGCCATAAAGTGCGTATCATATGCATGCGAAAACTGCTTATCATAGGCTATGCAAGCAAAAACAAGTTTTTGGCATAGGCTATAAATGGTACGAGAAATTAAATGTGTGCTAGATACGCACTTTCATGAGATCGAGCTGGATCGGGTGAAGCACATTTTATACAGGTAACACTTATTCACACACGCAATCGCTTTCTCGCAATTGCGTCTCAATGCATTGCATTCAAATTAATGTAATATTACAGTGCTGTCAGTTTGATTTCGAACGAGCAGAAATCTGTAAGAAATGTAGTGACCCGTAGATAAAATAACTGATGAAAACGTTATTTTCTTCTTTCCAAACAAAATATGCTCTGCAAAAAGCAGCAATGATATTTAACTTAATAATGCTGATAATGTAAGCATATGTCATAGGAAAAGTTTGCATACTATCCAATAGGCTAAACCACATTGAAACTATTCTCCTAATGATGTTTTTAAAAAAATATATATTTAATATGCCTATTATAATGAGAAATTTTGTGAGATTTCAAAGCATACTTAAATACTTTATTATTTGCAATGTCCTCGGGGAGCGAAGACAGAGCGGTGTTTCTGATCAGTGAGCGAGGAGTGGAGCGGGGAGCGGTAAATCGTGAACCCGGAGCGGAGCTAGAGCGGAGTGATTATTAAATGCCTGGAGCGCGGAGGGAACATTGTTTGCCGCTCCACTCTGCTCACATACTCTGATGCAAAGAAATGAGGGATTAAAACAGTAATTATAATGAAGACAAAAGAAAAGAATAATTAGAGCTATAACCTGGCCGGAGAGGTGTATATGAGTGCAGGGAAGAATGAAAATGAAGACTAAAAATTAATTAAAAAATGACATAAAACGTCTCAGGTTACTATTGTAACCATAGTTCCCTGAGAAACAGGGAACGAGACGATGCGTCGAACGACACGGTGGGAACGCCTCTTGCGTGATTGCGTCTGAAGCATCTATGCCAACTAGTCCAATGGAATGAGAGAATGAGCGTCACGGCGGGTGACGTCATGAACCAGGAAAGGATAAGAGCACTTCCGCTGCTCGCCGGCATTTAGCTTCGACAGTTGCCGAAGCAAGCCGATCGCAGGGACGCAGGAAGTATGGCAGGGGGACGCATCGTCTCGTTCCCTGTTTCTCAGGGAACTATGGTTACAATAGTAACCTGAGACGTTCCCTTTATCGAAAAAGGGAACTTCGAGATGCGTCGAACGACACGGTGGGAACGAGAATACCCAACCCGCCATAATTACAAGTACCTGAGTGTCAGTCTGTTGATCTAAGCACTCAGCACCTGAGAACCTGGGGCAGCATCCAGGTCCAAACTGTAAAATCTCACGAATGTGAGCGGAGAGGACCAGCCCGCCGCATCACAAACATCTTGAAGAGATACCCCCTGCAATATGGCTTTAGAAGCCGCCATACTCCTGGTCGAGTGAGCTCGGACACCAAAGGACAAGGCTGGCCCGAGTACTCGTATGCCAGTGAAATAGCCTCGACTATCCACTTACTGACTGTCTGTTTTGAAGCAGGAAGACCTTTCTTTGGTGATCCAAAGCAAATCAGTAATTGGTCGGACTTTCTGATTGAGGAAGTCCGCCGTACATAAGTGTCCAGTGCTCGCACTGGACACAAAAGGTGCAGTCTTTCCTGGTCCGCAGTTGCAAAAGGAGGAGGACAGAAAGCCTGCAGCACAATAGGCCTCGGAGTCAAGGTTGGAACCTTAGGGACGTATCCCTGTTTTGGATATAGGAACGCCTTGACCATCCCTGGTGCAAATTCAAGGCAGGTGGGGGAGACCGAAAGAGCCTGAAGGTCACCAACTCTCTTTAGGGACGAAATAGCTAGCAGAAAGATAGTCTTGAAAGTAAGGAACTTTTCTGAGACCGAATCTAAGGGCTCGAATGGAGCCCTAGACAGGCCTACTAGAACTACAGTCAAATCCCAAGCTGGCACCTTAGTGCGAATTGCAGGCCTCAGCCTCAAAGTGCCACGAAGGAAACGTGTAATCAGGGGGTCTCGACCCAAAGATATACCTCCCACCATGGTATGGTAAGCCGCAATGGCTGCCACATAAACTTTTAGTGTGGAAGGACATAGACCTGACACAAAGCGCTCCTGCAGGAACTCGATTACTGTGTTGACAGAACAATTAACCGGATCCCACTGATGTCGGTGACACCATAAGGAGAAAACTCTCCATTTAAGCGCATACAGTTTCCTCGTAGCTGGAGCTCTGGAGCTTAGGATGGTCTCAACAGCCTCAGCTGAAAGACCACTATCTATAAGTTGGGCCCCCACAGAGGCCAAACCCAAAGATTCCACATGTCTGGTCGAGGGTGAAATATTGTGCCCCCGCCTGAGACAGAAGGTCCCTCCTCAAAGGGATCTCCAATGGAGGCCCGTCTAGCAGAAGGATCAGGTCCGCAAACCAGATCCGACTTGGCCAGCGTGGTGCTACTAGCAGTAGGCTTATTCCATACCGACGGACCCTCTCCAGAACTCCTGGGAGCAGAGCAACAGGGGGAAAGGCGTACAGACGTAGCCTCGGCCACGTCTGCACCATGGCGTCCAGCCCCAGGGGGGCTGGGTGCGTCAGAGAATACCAGAGAGGACAGTGCGTCGTGTTCTGAGACGCGAACAGATCCACCTCTGCCTGACCATATGCCTCCCAGATTTTCTCCACCGCCTCGGGGTGGAGTCTCCAATCCCCTGGCCTCAGCTCCTGCCTCGACAGGATGTCTGCTCCTATATTCTGGTCCCCAGGAATATACACTGCCCTCAGAGAGAGTACCTTCCCCAGAGACCACAGGAGGATCTGGTGCGCCAGTTTGCAAAGCGGACGCGAGCGCAGACCCCCCTGGCGGTTCAGATAAGAGACCACTGATGTGTTGTCTGTTCGAACGAGCACATGATGGCCTCTTAGGTCCGGAAGGAAATGTCTCAACGCATTGAAGACGGCCATCATCTCCAGGCAATTTATGTGCCAAGAAAGATGATGGCTTTTCCACAGACCCTGAACCGAGCGGCCTTCCATTACCGCTCCCCAGCCGGTGAGAGAAGCATCTGTCGAGATCACTACTCGATGGCAAAGAGCTCCCAACACCGGACCCTGGGTTAAGAACCAGAATTTACATATAACTAAGGCACGAAAGCATCGCCGCGTGCCTTGATATGCAAAGTGGGTTTCCCCTCGGGGAGAACCTTCTGGTCCTGAGCCAGCACTGTAAAGGTCTCATGTACAGCATGCCAAAAGGAATTCCGTTGGACGCTGCTGCCAGTAGACCCAACAGTCTCTCGAACTGTTTTACAGTGCGTGACTGGCCTAGCCTCAGCTCTTCTGTGGCTGTTAGGATAATAAATCCCATACCACATCAAGGAAAGTGGTTCTCTGTACTGGAGAAAGTACACTCTTCTTGGCATTGAGCCTCAACCCCAACATCTCTATATGAGCGAGAACGACACCTCAGTGCCGAACCGCCAACTGCTCTGATTCCGCTAGAATCAGCCAGTCGATATAATTCAGAATGCGTATGCCCTGAAGCCTGAGAGGGGCTAAAGCTGCATCCATGCATTTCGTGAACGTGCGGGGTGACAAAGCTAGGCCGAAAGGAAGAACCCGATATTGGTATTATTTGCCCCTGAAAGAAAACCTCAGGAACTTCCTGTGCTGAGGGAGGATGGAGATATGGAAGTATGCATCCTTTAGATCTATCGTGACGAACCAGTCCTCGGATCTGATTTGGGTCACGATCTGTTTGAGGGTCAGCTAACTTGAACTTTAGTTTCTGAACTGACCGAATAAACAGGCGAAGATCTAAAAGGGACGCAACCCTCCATCCTTTTTTGGAACAATGAAATAATGGCTGTAAAAACCCGACTCTCTGACGGGTGAGTACACCTGTTCTATAGCTTCTTTGCTAACAGGGCCTTTACTTCTTGTCCCATTACCAGAGCCTGCTCGGGATGCACCACTGTGGGCAGCACCCCGCTGTAATGAGGAGGACGAGAGCCAAACTGGATTCTGTATCCCTTCTCTACAAACTGCAGGACCCAATGAGAAATATTCGGCAGAAGCATCCACGCTGCCAGAAAATTTACTAAGGGAACCAGCCCCTCGAGGCTGGTCTCTGGTGTTACTGAGGGAGCCAAATCTGGAGCCTGAAACATAATGGCAGGAACTACCTGACCTGACTACTCAAAAGCCCCCCTCAGAGGGCGCGAAACCAATGCTGTACCGCAGCATAGCATCAGCGACTCGCTGGAGACCGCTGCGCCCTGAAGCACCGGAGGTGGCAGGGTTGGCAGGAGGGTCTCGTGAGGACCCCGAAATGGAACGGGCACCGTGAAATGAGGTGTACACCACTCTACTTCGGTCGGGGCTGTCCTCACAGGCCTGACGCCTAAACGTCAAGACCCTTGAACCGAAATTTTCTTCGCCTGAAGAACAGTCCTCAGATCCGGCTTAGGCTTAGACGACTTCGGTTGAGAGGGTTGCGTCTGTCTCCAGTATCTACATGGAGGAACACGAGACGCAGCACTCTCTTTCTGTGCACATAATATGATGAACTCGACGGCTGGGGCTGCTCACGCCCAGCAGCCCCAGGGGGGCTGGACACAGCGAGGGAGAAACCTTATTATATATATTTTTTTTATATATATATATATATATATCTTTTATCACCTAACAACGACCGCATGGAATGCGTCGCCGAAGAGACCTGAAGGCTCAAATTTCGCTATATCCAGAACCCCAGCAGATCGGCCTGATAAGCCTGGAGCATTATAATATAGATTTCTATAAACATTCTCCAGCTGACCTGCTGCCGTATAAGCTTTACCCATAAAACCAAAGTAGTTCTGCTTAAACCTACGCGCTGCCTCGGCAAACGCGAGATCCCAGCCACAGAATCTTATTTTTGCAAAATACACTCGAAATCTAAGCGGTGCCTCGGCAAACGCGAGATCCGAGCTAGATTCTGATTACAACATTAAACCTACACGCTGCCTCGGCAAACGCGAGATTCTTTAGTATAGGCTTATGAGCAAAGCAGAGGCTTAAATGATGATACTGGACCAGGTGAAAAAATAGCATTTTCCTATTTTTATTTCTGTTCAGCCTGGGGCATCATATCATAACCGTAATCTTTCAACCCTCTAATCTTGAATAAACATTTAACACGAGGGCTGAAAGTAGTGATAAATACGGTTTATTCCATAATTTAAATATTCAGTGTGTAAATCAGGGAAAAAATGGAAGCCTCGTGGTGGAGATAATGTGATAGAAATAAGAAAACGCTCGTCAAGTTTCTTAGGACGAGCGTTCCTTTTTCTCAGCTGGCCATTAAATATTTAATTTACTAACAGCACGGGACAAAACCTCCACCAGTTCATCATATACTGGAAAAATAGATGGCGAATCTAATTCAACAGTGTGTGTGCTTGCTTTCACTTTCAACATTCTCAAACACAAACCTCCTCGGAGGAAGAAATTGAAGGAAAAAGGGCTCTCTCTCCCCGAGCGAAAGAAACCGCAGAGCGTGCTTCCAACACCGGGGAGATAGAGCTGGATCTTCCGGGCAAGGAAGAAGAAAAGGCCCTCGGACCGTTCTCCCACCCCTCCAAAAGATCCTTTTGCGATCCCCAGGAATGCATTCTCCGCGCCGCCTCGGCAAACGCGGGTCCTGCATCCCGTGAGAATCGCGAGCCTGCCACTATCATAGTGACAGGCGAGAGCAGAGCATGCAAATCTGGTAGTTTCACTTTCACAATGTTAGCACTCAGCATGCTCTTACTCTCAAACAAAATGACACAAAGCTGTGTGTGTCCCCACCCGTTTAAATAAACGTGGGCAGGGAGGAACACACTGTTTGTACATTTGTTTCGCCATAACGTTTCCGACAATATTGTAACAGACAACAATAAATAGACAGAGACAGTTTGACACAGATCGCTTGCTGAGGCAACAGAAGCTAAATGCCGGCGAGCAGCGGAAGTGCTCTTATCCTTTCCTGGTTCATGACGTCACCCGCCCGTGACGCTCATTCTCTCATTCCATTGGACTAGTTGGCATAGATGCTTCAGACGCAATCACGCAAGAGGCGTTCCCACCGTGTCGTTCGACGCATCTCGAAGTTCCCTTTTTCGATAAAGGGAACTCAATGGGCTTAGGGGAGGCAAGAGAGGCCCGGCGTCCTGCTGTAACTTCACCTGCTGGTGTCGCTGTTGGACAGTTACTTTTTTAAAACAAGTGAATTTTACACTTTAATGTCACATTTTTAAATATTTGCATTTTTATTATATATAATATCTATTATTTTCTCATCTAGTTTTCTTGAGGAGTCACCCCCTCCCTTTGACTCCTCAGAGGAAACGCCCCTGATAATAACATTCCATAGCAGTTGTCTGTTAACTTCAGGGCTCACTTTTATGTCCTTTTACTTCATGATCCTCTTTATGAATTGTTTTGATGTACTGAAAAGGAAATTTTCTCTTTCATTTCAGACCTGATGGAAGAGAACGAGGAGGAACTTCATGTCAAACCTGGAGAAAAACAGTCGAGTCGATCAAAGACTAAAAAAACTTTTTTAAAGAAAACGAGCGCCAAGAAATCTATAATCTGCACTCAGTGTGGGAAGAGTATTTCAATGAAATCTAGTCTAGAGATTCACATGAAGATCCACAGAGGAGAGAAGCCGTTCACTTGTGATCAGTGTGGGATGAGTTTCTCAAGGAAATATAGTCTAAAGCTTCACATGAGGATCCACACAGGAGAGAAGCCGTTCACATGTGATCAGTGCGGGAAGAGTTTCTCAAGGAAAGAATGTCTTGAAATTCACGCAAGAGTTCATACTGGAGAGAAGCCGTTCATGTGTGATCAGTGTGAAAAGAGATTCCCTACCAAACAATATCTTCATATTCACATGAGAATTCATACGGGAGAGAAGCCGCACACATGTGATCAATGTGGGAAGAGTTTCGCACAAAACACAGGCCTTACGTTGCACATGGGGATCCACACTGGAGCGAAGCCGTATGTATGCGAACAATGTGGAAACTATTTCACACAGAAACAAAGTCTTAATGTTCACATGAAAGTTCATAGTGGAGAGAAGCCGTTTAAGTGTGATCAGTGTGGGAAGAGTTTCACCCGATCAAGTGTCCTTAAACAACACATGAGGATCCACAGAGGAGAGAAGCCCTTCATTTGTGATCAGTGTGGAAAGAGTTTCTCAAGGAAATATGGTCTAAATATTCACATGATGATCCACACAGGACAGAGGCCGCATGTATGCGATCAGTGTGGGAAGAGTTTCATGCGACCAGGACACCTTAAGAGTCACATGATAATCCACACAGGAGATAAGTCGTTCACATGTCATCAGTGTGAAAAGAGTTTCCTACACAAAGAAAATCTTAAGCTACACATGAGAATCCACACTGGAGAGAAGCCGTTCACATGTGAGCAATGCGGCAAAAAATTTATTAGGGCATCAATCCTGAAGGCACACCTGACAGTTCATATGAAGGAGAAGCCACATTCATGTTCTGTTTGTGGAAAGAGTTTCTCACTGCGGCAAACTTTACAAAAACATGAGAAAATACACTCTGGTGTGAGAGCTTATATGTGCTTTGAGTGTGAGAAAACGTTTATTTCAGCAAACAGTTTAAAATTACACCAGAGAATTCATACTGGAGAAAAACCTTGTGTTCACACTGTGACAAGAGATTCTGTCAGTCAGCAAATCTGAAAACACATGAGAGGATCCACAGCAGAGAGAAGCTGCACACGTGTGATCAGTGCGGAAAGAGTTTCACTATTAAAGCTCATCTGAATCTACACATGAAGATCCATGAGGTGGAGAAACCACATCACCGCAGTCTGAGATCACGGTTAGTAGTTCTTCTTTATGTACTGAGCAAACAGTCTCTTATGTGTAAGTTAAGCACAGACAAATCAGCCTGTAGCCCAAGACTGGTCTCCCACTGAAGCTAAGCAGTGTTGAGTCTGGTCAGTACCTGGATGGGAGACTTCTGTTAAAACTGGGCTGCTGCTGGAACAGGTGTTAGTGAGGCCAGCAGGGGGCGCTGCTCACCCTGTCGTCTGTGGGTCCTAACCAGTGTTGCCAACTATTTTCAACGGAAAGTAGCTAACGCCTTCCCTAAAAGTCGCTAAATGTCGCTAGATGACGTCATACGTCAATTAGCATATTCATGACGTCATCGCGTCGTTCTTGCGTTCTGCCTGCCTGTGTGTTTTCTCTCTAAATTCATGCTCACTTACTGTATTTTAATATCATATCATATAATATAGCCGAATGTCCAATAAAGCTGTTTTCATTTCCTATATTATTTTTTGTCAGACAATAGAACAAGTAGACTAGCTATGGTATAGTGAATGACAACATTTTGTAGGCTATGTTAAAAATATCTGAATTGAGAGAGTTCGGGAACTGGATGAAAGCACAAGAAAAAAGGAAATTAAAAAGGTCAGACTACATTTTTTAAATATAAAACAACAGAGAAGCAGATAAGTGATAAGTCTGTCTGAAAAAAAAACTGCCGTGTGCCCAACTGCTCAACAGAAGAATGAACCGCTGCTCCTCTCAGCCGTTCACTGAACAGTGTAGGGAGACGCAGTCACGCAGAGAGAGAGTGAGTGACGGCAGGGAGAAAGCAAGAGCTCGCGCTCGCACGACTAACAACATTTGGAGGTACTGAGGTTTGTCTGAAAAAGTCGCTAGATTTGTCGCTAGTCGCTTTTTTGAAAAAATGTCGCTAAAGGGGTCTGAAAAGTCGCTAAATATAGCGACAAAGTCGCTAAGTTGGCAACACTGGTCCTAACGGCCCAGTATATTGACCGGGACATTATACTGAAACAAGCACCGTCCTTTAGATAAGACGTTTAGCCCAGGACTCACCAAGTCGGCTTTAGTTTTTTCCACACCGTTGGCTCTAATCTCTATTTTTTTCGTCTGATTCGGCATGTATAATCAACGTCGGCCTGTCAGTGAGAGAGAGCTCAGATTGGCTGTTCAATTAAGTGAATGAGTCAATAATAGCAAAACAGCGAGCAAAGAAGTCAAAACGGAGATAAAAAAATAATTTTTCAACATCTTACCTGAGTATTCCATTGCTCAAATATTTTCCTAATAATAATATGAGTGGTATGAAGAAAATGATCAGCATGAGTAAATATATAAAACGGTAAGCTGAGTTTACGGTTTGTATATCTGCAGTCCAAGTTTTGGTTTCGTGCTATGATTGACGTTAATATAGAAAGCTACTTCCTTACATGAACGCACCTGCAAGTTGACACCCGGCTGTAGTCCTTTTGGTGTGTTTAAGCGTGATTTTTTTGGCCAACATGTTGGGGATGAGAGGCGACAACATAGTCAGTTTTCAATTCTGTTATTTCTTTGACGTTAGATTGTTGTGTCCCTACACTTAAAGCGAGGTCCTGACTCTCTGTGGTCATTAAAATTCTCATGGCAAGTCTAATAAAGAGTAGGGGTGTAACCCTGGTGTCCCTGCCAAATTCCTTCCATTGGTGCTTATCAATTATGACCTCCTGATAATCCCCATCCATTAAATTGGCTCTATCTCTCTCTTATTCACCTATAGCGTGTGTGTATTAGGGTTGCAATGGTTCTCTGTAAAAAATCCACCCACGGATCGGCCCGCAATGTTTGTTTCTGTTAGGGCTGCACGATTAGGGGAAAATGTCTTATTGCGATTATTGAGGTCAATACTGCGATTGCGATATAATAAACATTTATTAAGCTTAAAAAATATAACAGCTTTTAATTTAAGTGAACTTCAAACAATCCTCACATAAACCCATAATAATATGACCCATATTTACCTGTGCCCTTCCTGTCCTAACAGGTAGGACATATATACAGAAATTGAATGGAGGTTATCAAACAGTCTGCACTGCATAAATGATAAATTATATATAGACTAATCCTTATTAAAGCTACAAAGGCTACAGTGAGTAATTTTCTCTGTTCCCTTTGTTCTTTGATTAACTTAATTGACAGAAAGCTTCATTGGTTGCTGGCCCTTTAAGAGCAGCCGCTGCTGACAGAGACGCGATCTCACATGCGCCTCATTCTCTCACAACTCTTTACGTCCATCATAAGACTGCTCTTATGTTATGAAGATGCTCGACAAAACAACATTTAGCATAATTGTGTGTTATTGTTCGTTCAAGCGCGAAAGAGAACTGTATTCTGTCACGAGTCAGAGTCAGGACATTCACAGGCAGCACGCTCTCTTTTGATTTGACCGCATGAATGGTTTAAAGCCATTTGCACGAATAAGAGCGGAATATTTAACACTAGCCAAAGGATGACAAAAAATAACCAATCACGTGACGTAAATTACACGCGCGACTTTTTTCCACCTGCATGCGCAGCGCACGGGCACACAATGGCAGAGCGGAGCTTGCCAGTGGCAACATGAGTTCTTCTTCACCGGAACGAATAGAGTCTCCACAATGGATTGAAGCGCGCGTCCGGGTGAAGATTGTAGCGAGCCACAAGAGAACACAGTATCCACGCCACTGATCACAGCGGCAACGAGCACTTTGATCACTTGATAAAAAATACAGTAGCTTTAAGTAATCTCATTGGTGGTTTTTCAAGATCTTGACTTTAGCCTATTTCTACAAAAACGTGGATAAACCGGTCACTCTTTGTAAACTTTGTTCAATAGGAGTGCCTCACACTCTAATATGATCAGTAATTTAAGCCGTCATCACTCGGGTATTGATAGCGTGCGAGCGCAGGTAAGACCAGAACAGCACGTTACTATCTGTGTGTAAACTAAACTCATTTAAGCCCAAAGATAACTTGCACAAGTTGTGAGAAGATTTGTGTGTGCTCATCTGAAGCACACGGAAAGCCCCAAAGACAGCACGCAAATATTGATTTTTCTTCTTTCAAGTCTTGCGCTTGAACAGACAAATTCACACACAAATTTTGTCAACATACCCGTCTTGGCAAGTATTCTAGCAAACACAGTCTGTAGTGTCTTAAGTGAACGTAAACTGTCAAGCAAGACAATGCATATGTATCAGTATAATGGTGCTTTTCCCCTACACAGTACCAGCTCGACTCGCCTCGCCTTTGTTTGGTTTTCCACTGTGTAAAAGTTGTACCTGTACCTGCTTTCGGGTACTTTTTTTTCGTATACTAAAATGTGACGTGAAAACAATGCAGACTGCTGATTGGTCAGAGAGAATCATCACTATTCACTGCATCATCATTGCACGCGCCAGACGGAGTATCCTGAATAACCCCGCCATTCACATTAGTTAGTTTCTGTTTCCATAAAAGTACTAGGGCTGTCAAAATGGCTGAAAAGCTGAAATCAAATTTCTTTCTTAAATATCGGCAAAATTCGAATTATATTTGAATTCTAAAGGCAAGACTTAATGTTACAGGAAAAAATGACAGTATTGTCTCCTATGCCCACAAGAGGGTGCAATTGAGCGCAATAAGCAAATATAAACTAAATCAGTCATCGGATCTGTAATTGAAATGGAATTCCCTTTTTAAAGTGCATTAACTTTTGAAACATTTGTTCTTAAATAAAATATAATTTCCTTAATGTGCATGCAAGGAAAATTAGGCATAAAACGGTGTAAGTGCATTATTAACCTGAGAAAACACTACATATTGTTTGTCATAAACATCCTTTTTTTTTGCGATCCGAGATCACGTAATCCAGCTTACTTTTGAGCCAGTTTTTCAAAGCAACATCGTATTGGATCAATCTGATCCGGATAGGAACTTTTCAGGATCACCAAACCTGGATAACTAGTGCTCAAACAGGATAGGAAATCACAATGTAGAACTATAGATATGTAAAGAGCAACAAGTAGAATAGCCTGGGGTCAATATAAATTTATTAGGTGTTCAAGCACGAAGTGCTGAAAACCTATTGTATTTGTGCTGATTTTTATTATTATTATTATTAGGTGTTCAAGCACGAAGTGCTGAAAACCTATTGTATTTGTACTGATTTTTATTATTATTATTTTTCTCCTGTAAAACGCATCGTGCAGACCAAACCGTAAGAGCTAGAGACTTGAAACTTTGTCAGATGATAGTACAAAAATCGAGGAGAGGTTATCAAATTATGAGCCCAATTGGCCCATAGGTGGCGCTATAGCAACCAATTGCGCGTAACTGCCCATAACTCCTAGACCGTAAGTCGTAGACTCAAGTGTCTTATATCACTGGAAAGCTGGTCACCTGACTTAAAAAACGTATATCTCCGATTTAATTTCCGCCATATTGGATTTTCCGCCATTTTGAATTTTGTCAAAAAACTACTTTTGCGAAGTAGTCCCTGGTTTTTTGCCCGATCGGAACCAAACCAGTGCAGAAATGTTCTATGGAGACTGAATATCAATAAGTATCGAAAAAAAGTTGAAATTTCGATTTACGGTCGCTAGGGGGCGCAAAATGATCGTTGTGGGCGGAGCCTATTTTACTAAAATGGCTATAACTCAAGAAGTAAATGAGATAGCTTCTCCAATCTTGGTACACATATTTCTGAGTTCAATCTAAGGTCACAGTAAAAAAATCGCGACGATTGAATACTAGGTGGCGCTATAATGTGAAAAAAACATATAAAGGGCTGACCGTTAGTCCAATTGACTTGTAAATTGGTATACTGTGTCTTGGTCCAAGGTGCCATGTATGTGTATGAGGAAATTGGTGTAACTAAAAAACATGGCCGCCATTAGCCAATGAAGTTCAAGCACCTATTAAACAAGGTTAACGGAGTCCAATCGGAATGAAACTCGATGGGCATGTTCAACTCATGGCCCAAGAGGTCTGTAAGAGTTTTGAAAGAAATTGGCCACTAGTTGGCGCTAACGAGTTTTTTGGCTCTGTAATCACGTGGTGTTTCACACATGCCCATAATATGCATATCAGTAGATAGATCTCCTCATGCTGAATAAATTTGCCTCTAGAACCATTGCTGTCAGTCAAATCGTTCATTAAATATTCATGAATATGTTAAAAACCTACTTTCGCGAACTAGTCCCTGGTTTTTCGCCCGATCGGAACCAAACCAGTCTAGGACAATTCTCTGGACTCTCTATATAAATAATTATCGAAAAAAAGTTGAAATTTGTCCTTTAATTTACTATAACAGGGTCGTTTAGGAAATGGGCGTGTCAAAATACACTCAAACGCCTATGAATCATAAATAAAAACTCAGAACTTCACAAAAATTGGTGAGCATATGTGTCATAACATGTTGAAGAAGCATGCACAGTTTCATGGAGATCGGACAATAGGTGGCGCTATAACTGTTAAAAAGCTTTAAAACAATATATATCCTATGGTAAATTGCCTGTACAAGGTGTGTGTGTGTGTGTGTGTGTGTGTGTGTGTGTGTGTGTGTGTGTGTGTGTGTGTGTGTGTGTGTGTGTGTGTGTGTGTGTGTGTGTGTGTGTGTGTGTGTGTGTGTGTGTGTGTGTGTGTGTGTGTGTTAAGCATGCATAATGGAGTTAACATGGAAAAACTGGTTTGCTTTAGTGAATACTGGTGAAACCAAGTAGATCAAAATGGAAGTGAGCCAATAAGTGGTCTTCTGCTGCCCTCTGCTGGCCATTGTCCTTATTAACAGTCTTTTCACATGTGCATTCATATATTTAGACTCTTAAAAATCTCTTGTAAAACTATTACTATTATAACAAAATCTTATTTTGTCAGAGATTATCACTTCATTTGTTCTGATGCTTCACATAATGGCTAGCCACGTGGTAAATCATGGTAAATAAAGCTAGAAACATGGTAAATCATAGTAAATAAGGCAAATAATGCTAGAATCCTGGTAAATCATTCTAGAATGTGGTATATCATGGTAAACTATGGTAAATCATGCTAGATTCATGGTAAATCATACTGGAACATGGTAAATCATGAAAAATCACACTAAATGTGGTATATCGTAGTAAATCATGCTAAAACATGGTCTATTCCATCTATGATTTCAGTGGTTAAATGCTTGCTACATAAAACTTAATGTCTTTTGATGCTTGTGTGCTTAAAAATCTTAAAGTCCTTAACAGCTTGAACACCGCTAAATGCTGCTTGCAGCTTTAATTATTATTATTATTCTTCTGCCGTAAAACGCATCGTGCAGACCAAACCGTAAATGCTAGAGACTTGAAACTTTGTCAGATGGTAGTACAAAAATCGAGGAGAGGTTATCAAATTATGAGCCCGATTGGCCCATAGGTGGCGCTATAGCAACCAATTGCGCAAAACTGCTCATAACTCCTAAACCATAAGTCGTAGACTCAAGTGTCTTATATCATTGGAAAGCTGGACTTCTGACTTAAAAAACGTATATCTCCGATTTAATTTCCGCCATATTGGATTTTCCGCCATTTTGAATTTTGTCGAAAAACTACTTTTGCGAACTAGTCCCTGGTTTTTTGCCCGATCGGAACCAAACCAGTGCAGAAATGTTCTGTGGAGACTGAATATCAATAATTATTGAAAAAAAGTTGAAATTTCGATTTACGGTCGCTAGGGGCAGTAAAACAAACATTGTGGGAGGAGCCTATTTTACTAAAATGGCTATAACTCAAGAAGTAAATGAGATATCCTCACCAAACTTGGTACACATGTGCATGAGTTCAATCTGAGGTCACAGTAAAAAAATCGCGACGATCGAACACTAGGTGGCGCTATAACATTAAAAAAACATAAAAGGGGGTGTGGCCACCTGACCGTTAGTCCGATTGACTTGAAAATTGGTATGCAGTGTCTTGGTCCAAGGCGCCATGTATGTGTAAAAGGATATTGGCGTATCACAAAAAACATGGCCGCCATCGACCAATGAAGTTTGAGCACCTATGAGACGAGGTTAACGGAGGCCGATCGGAACGAAACTCGCTGGGCATGTTTGACTCATGGCCCTAGAGGTCTGTAAGAATTTTGAAAGAAATCGGCCACTAGTTGGCGCTAACGAGTTTTATGGCTCTGTAATCACGTGGTGTTGCACAAATCCCCACAAAATGCATATCATTTGATAGATCTCCTAATGCTGAACAACTTTGCCTCTAGAACCATATCTGTCAATCAAATCGTTCATTAAATATTCACAAATATGTTAAAAACCTACTTTTGCGAACTAGTCCCTGGTTTTTCGCACGATCGGAACCAGACCAGTCTAGAACAATTCTCTGGACTGTCTAGATCAATAATTATCGAAAAAAAGTTGAAATTTGGCCTTTGGTTCACTATAACAGGGTCATTTATAAAATGGGTGTGTCAAAATACACTCAAACGCCTATAAATCATAAATAAAAACTCAGAACTTCACAAAAATTGGTGAGCATATGAGTCATACCATGGTGAAGAAGCATGCAAAGTTTCATGGAGATCGGACAATAGTTGGCGCTATAACTGTTGAAAAGCTTTAAAACCATGTATTTCCTATGGTAAATTGCCTGTAATCATGATAGAAACCTGGTAAATCATAGCAAAAAATACTATTACATGGTGTATCATGGCAAATCATGCTAGAAATGTGATGAATCATGGTAAATCATGCTACATTCTGATTAATTATTCTAGAATGTGGTATATCATGGTAAATCATCCTATAACATTGCAAATCATACTCAAATGTGTTCAGTTGTGGTAAATCATCCTATAACATGGCAAATCATACTCAAATGTGTTCAGTTGTGGTAAACCATGCTAGAACAGGGTAAATCAAGGTGAATCATACTAGAACTTGGTATATCACTGGTTTGCTTTAGTGAAGAATACTGGTGAAACCAAGTAGTTCAGAATGAAAATGAGCCAATAAGTAGTCTTCTACTGCCCTCTGCTGGCCATTATGCTTATTAACAGTCTTTTCACATGTGCATTCATATCTTTAGACTCTTAAAAATCCCTTATATAACTATTACTATTATGACACAATCATATTTTGTCAAAGTTTATCAATTCATTTGTTCTAATGCTTCACATAATGGCTAGCCACGTGGTAAATCATGGTAAATAAAGCTAGAAACATGGTAAATCATAGTAAATAAGGTAAATAATGCTAGAATCCTGGTAAATCATTCTAGAATGTGGTATATCATGGTAAACTATGGTAAATCATGCTAGATTCATGGTAAATCATACTGGAACATGGTAAATCATGAAAAATCACACTAAATGTGGTATATCATGGTAAATCATGCTAAAACATGGTCTATTCCATCTATGATGTCAGTGGTTAAATGCTTGCTACATAAAACTTAATGTCTTTTGATGCTTGTGTGCTTAAAAATCTTACAGGCCTTAACAGCTTGAACACCGCTAAATGCTGCTAGCAGCTTTAATTAGGTGTTCAAGCACGAAGTGCTGAAAACCTATTGTATTTGTGCTGATTTTTATTATTAGGTGTTCAAGCACGAAGTGCTGAAAACCTATTGTATTTGTACTGATTTTTATTATTATTATTTTTCTCCTGTAAAACGCATCGTGCAGACCAAACCGTAAGAGCTAGAGACTTGAAACTTTGTCAGATGATAGTACAAAAATCGAGGAGAGGTTATCAAATTATGAGCCCAATTGGCCCATAGGTGGCGCTATAGCAACCAATTGCGCGTAACTGCCCATAACTCCTAGACCGTAAGTCGTAGACTCAAGTGTCTTATATCACTGGAAAGCTGGTCACCTGACTTAAAAAACGTATATCTCCGATTTAATTTCCGCCATATTGGATTTTCCGCCATTTTGAATTTTGTCAAAAAACTACTTTTGCGAAGTAGTCCCTGGTTTTTTGCCCGATCGGAACCAAACCAGTGCAGAAATGTTCTATGGAGACTGAATATCAATAATTATTGAAAAAAAGTTGAAATTTCGATTTACGGTCGCTAGGGGGCGCAAAATGATCGTTGTGGGCGGAGCCTATTTTACTAAAATGGCTATAACTCAAGAAGTAAATGAGATAGCTTCTCCAATCTTGGTACACATATTTCTGATTTCAATCTAAGGTCACAGTAAAAAAATCGCGACGATTGAACACTAGGTGGCGCTATAATGTGAAAAAAACATATAAAGGGCTGACCGTTAGTCCAATTGACTTGTAAATTGGTATACTGTGTCTTGGTCCAAGGTGCCATGTATGTGTATGAGGAAATTGGTGTAACTAAAAAAACATGGCCGCCATTAGCCAATGAAGTTCAAGCACCTATTAAACAAGGTTAACGGAGTCCAATCGGAATGAAACTCGATGGGCATGTTCAACTCATGGCCCAAGAGGTCTGTAAGAGTTTTGAAAGAAATTGGCCACTAGTTGGCGCTAACGAGTTTTTTGGCTCTGTAATCACGTGGTGTTTCACACATGCCCATAATATGCATATCAGTAGATAGATCTCCTCATGCTGAATAAATTTGCCTCTAGAACCATTGCTGTCAGTCAAATCGTTCATTAAATATTCATGAATATGTTAAAAACCTACTTTCGCGAACTAGTCCCTGGTTTTTCGCCCGATCGGAACCAAACCAGTCTAGGACAATTCTCTGGACTCTCTAGATAAATAATTATCGAAAAAAAGTTGAAATTTGTCCTTTAATTTACTATAACAGGGTCGTTTAGGAAATGGGCGTGTCAAAATACACTCAAACGCCTATGAATCATAAATAAAAACTCAGAACTTCACAAAAATTGGTGAGCATATGTGTTATAACATGTTGAAGAAGCATGCACAGTTTCATGTAGATCGGACAATAGGTGGCGCTATAACTGTTAAAAAGCTTTAAAACAATATATATCCTATGGTAAATTGCCTGTACAAGGTGTGTGTGTGTGTGTGTGTGTGTGTGTGTGTGTGTGTGTGTGTGTGTGTGTGTGTGTGTGTGTGTGTGTGTGTGTGTGTGTAAGCATGCATAATGGAGTTAACATGGAAAAACTGGTTTGCTTTAGTGAATACTGGTGAAACCAAGTAGATCAAAATGGAAGTGAGCCAATAAGTGGTCTTCTGCTGCCCTCTGCTGGCCATTGTCCTTATTAACAGTCTTTTCACATGTGCATTCATATATTTAGACTCTTAAAAATCTCTTGTAAAACTATTACTATTATAACAAAATCTTATTTTGTCAGAGATTATCACTTCATTTGTTCTGATGCTTCACATAATGGCTAGCCACGTGGTAAATCATGGTAAATAAAGCTAGAAACATGGTAAATCATAGTAAATAAGGCAAATAATGCTAGAATCCTGGTAAATCATTCTAGAATGTGGTATATCATGGTAAACTATGGTAAATCATGCTAGATTCATGGTAAATCATACTGGAACATGGTAAATCATGAAAAATCACACTAAATGTGGTATATCGTAGTAAATCATGCTAAAACATGGTCTATTCCATCTATGATGTCAGTGGTTAAATGCTTGCTACATAAAACTTAATGTCTTTTGATGCTTGTGTGCTTAAAAATCTTAAAGTCCTTAACAGCTTGAACACCGCTAAATGCTGCTTGCAGCTTTAATTATTATTATTATTATTATTATTATTATTATTCTGCCGTAAAACGCATCGTGCAGACCAAACCGTAAATGCTAGAGACTTGAAACTTTGTCAGATGGTAGTACAAAAATCGAGGAGAGGTTATCAAATTATGAGCCCGATTGGCCCATAGGTGGCGCTATAGCAATCAATTGCGCGAAACGGCTCATAACTCCTAAACCGTATATCGTAGACTCAAGTGTCTTATATCATTGGAAAGCTGGACTTCTGACTTAAAAAACGTATATCTCCGATTTTATTTCCGCCATATTGGATTTTCCGCCATTTTGAATTTTGTCGAAAAACTACTTTTGCGAACTAGTCCCTGGTTTTTTGCCCGATCGGAACCAAACCAGTGCAGAAATGTTCTCTGGAGTCTGAATATCAATAATTATCGAAAAAAAGTTGAAATTTCGATTTACGGTCGCTAGGGGGAGTAAAACAAACATTGTGGGAGGAGCCTATTTTACTGAAATGGCTATAACTCCAGAAGTAAATGAGGTAGGTTCACCAACCTTGGTACACATGTCCAGGAGTTCAATCTGAGGTCACAGTAAAAAAATGGCGACGATTGAACACTAGGTGGCGCTATAATGTGAAAAAAACATATAAAGGGCTGACCGTTAGTCCGATTGACTTGAAAATTGGTATGCAGTGTCTTGGTCCAAGGTGCCATGTATGTGTAAAAGGATATTGGCGTATCTCAAAAAACATGGCCGCCATTAGCCTATGAAGTTCAAGCACCTATTAAACAAGGTTAACAGAGTCCGATCGGAACGAAACTCGATGGGGATGTTCAACTCATGGCCCAAGAGGTCTGTAAGAGTTTTGAAAGAAATCGGCCACTAGTTGGCGCTAACGAGTTTTACGGCTCTGTAATCACGTGGTGTTGCACAAATCCCCATAAAACTCATATCAGTCGATAGATCTCCTCATGCTGAACAACTTTGCCTCTAGAACCATTGCTGTCAGTCAAATCGTTCATTAAATATTCAGGAATATGTTAAAAACCTACTTTTGCGAACTAGTCCCTGGTTTTTCGCCCGATCGGAACCAGACCAGTCTAGGACAATTCTCTGGACTCTCTAGATCAATAATTATCGAAAAAAAGTAGAAATTTGCCCTTTGGTTCACTATAACAGGGTCATTTAGAAAATGTGCGTTTCAAAATACACTCAAAAGCCTATAAATCCTAAATAAAAACTCAGAACTTCACAAAAATTGCTGTGCATATGTGTTATAACATGGTGAAGAACCATGCAAAGTTTCATGGAGATCGGACCATAGATGGCTTAATAACTGTTAAAAAGCTTAAAAACCATGTATTTCCTATGGTAAATGGCCTGTACAGTGTGTGTGTCTGTGTGTGTGTGTGTGTGTGTGTGTGTGTGTGTGTGTGTGTGTGTGTGTGTGTGTGTGTGTGTGTGTGTGTGTGTGTGTGTGTGTGTGTGTGTGTGTGTGTGGTGTGTGTGTGTGTGTGTGTGTGTGTGTGTGTGTGTGTGTGTGTGTGTGTGTAAGCATGCATTATGGAGTTAACTTGAGAAAACTGGTTTGCTTTTGTGATGAATACTGGAGAAACCAAGTAGTTCAAACTGAAAGTGAGCCAATAAGTGGTCTTCTACTGCCCTCTGCTGGTCATTCAACTTATTAACAATCTTTTCACATATGCATTCATATATTTAGACACTAAAAAATCCCTTATATAACAATTACTATTATAACACAATTATATTTGGTCAGTTTATCACTTTATTTGTTCTGATGCTTCACATAATTGCTATCCAAGTGGTAAATCATGGTAAATAAAGCTAGAAACATGGTAAATCATAGTAAATAATGTAAATAATGCTAGAATCCTGGTAAATCATTCTAGAATGTGGTATATCATGGTAAACTATGGTAAATCATGCTAGATTCATGGTAAATCATACTGGAACATGGTAATTCATGAAAAATCACACTAAATGTGGTATGTAATGGTAAATCATGCTAAAACATGGACTATTCCATCTATGATGTCAGTGGTTAAATGCTTGCTACATAAAACTTAATGTCTTTTGATGCTTGTGTGCTTAAAAATCTTAAAGGCCTTAACAGCTTGAACACCGCTAAATGCTGCTAGCAGCTTTAATTAGGGGTTCAAGCACGAAGTGCTGAAACCCTATTGTTATTGGAAGGATTTTTATTAGGTGTTCAAGCACGAAGTGCTGAAAACCTATTGTATTTGTGCTGATTTTTATTAGGTGTTCAAGCACGAAGTGCTGAAAACCTATTGTATTTGTGCTGATTTTTATTATTATTATTATTATTATTCTTCTGCCGTAAAACGCATCGTGCAGACCAAACCGTAAATGCTAGAGACTTGAAACTTTGTCAGATGGTAGTACAAAAATCGAGGAGAGGTTATCAAATTATGAGCCCGATTGGCCCATAGGTGGCGCTATAGCAACCAATTGCGCAAAACTGCTCATAACTCCTAAACCGTAAGTCGTAGACTCAAGTGTCTTATATCATTGGAAAGCTGGACTTCTGACTTAAAAAACGTATATCTCCGATTTAATTTCCGCCATATTGGATTTTCCGCCATTTTGAATTTTGTTGAAAAACTACTTTTGCGAACTAGTCCCTGGTTTTTTGCCCGATCGGAACCAAACCAGTGCAGAAATGTTCTCTGGAGACTGAATATCAATAATTATCGAAAAAAAGTTGAAATTTCGATTTACGGTCGCTAGGGGGCAGTAAAACACAACATTGTGAGGAGGAGCCCTAGGATTTAACTAAAATGGCTATATATCCGAGAAGTAAATGTAGATATCCTCACCAAACTTGGTACACATTGGTGCATGAGTTCAATCTGAGGTCACAGTAAAAAAAATCGCGACTATCGAACACTAGGTGCGCTGTCATTAATATCACAAATTAAAAACCTACTTTTGCGAACAGTCTTGGTTTGCCCGTCGGATAAAACACCATTAGACAATATTCGCACTTAAAATTAAATTCGAAAAAATGATAGCCCTTTGGCCTAAAGGGTCAAGAGAAAATGGCTTCGAAATATCAAAGCTGTAAATCACTAAAGAACTAGACTTAAACAATTGCTTGATTGTGTCATCCATGATCAAACATCAAAGTTTCATTTCGACTAGCCTTTGTAAAGTTAACCCATTGTTTCCTAGCAAATTCCGTAATTGTGAATTTGTTTGGTTCTATAAAGTAGTCCAATGAGGGTATCAAATACACATTAGCTATTTCTAATAAAATCTCATTTAAAAGTTGCATTGGTACAACATAATGTAAAGCATTTTTATGGATCGGACAATACTATATTAAATAGCATTAAAATAATGCAAAGGTTGCTGTACATTTTGTTTCCATCTAAGTGGAAGCATATTTATCTGTTTAAATCATCTTGTTGTCACAAACATAATACAATTATATGACTATATTTAGATAATTAATTATCAAAATTGCATTTACATCTCATTTTGTTTCATGTTAAGGACATTCAAATTGTCTATTGATCTATATCACTGAATATGCCTTATACAATTCAACTAAATTCTTCATATCTCTAAATAACAAGTTTGAACATGAAAACCTAAATAAGCACAAATTTTTCAGATCAATTCGGACAAAAATATACCCTTTATAGCAGTTAATATGTGAAAATGATGTGATATAAATGCTTAAGCTAATAAGTGGTATTGTACTACCCCCTGCTGTTTAAAATAGTCATTGTGTCATGCTACTAACTAATATTATACTATAATTCTTATTTAGACTTTATAAAAATCACAATTTTAACATTTACACTCACATTTTGTCCAAATTCATCTATTGGAGTATTGCTATTGAGAATTTACTATTAGTATCACATTAAAATCAACATTAAAGCCTTAAAACGAAACTAAATCCTTCAGGCCACGCCCCTACAGTACAAATTCACTCATAACTCGAAAACGAAAAGTCACTGCGCGCTCAAATTTTGATGGTGAGGTCCTCTCCGGGCTCTTGATCCAAATCTAGCATCACGGGGCTCGGGAGAACCCCCCACCCCCCGCGGATCTCTAATTCGTGAGACCCCCAACTCTAAATGGCTTTATCTCCCGATCTAGAGCACCTACATCCTTGTGGGAGAGCTTGTTGGAAAGGCCCCGTCCTCATCTAGCTTCGATTCGAGTATGGTGCGATTTGGCCTGGGCATTCCCGAGTTATAAGCCCACAAAGATATGCATTTCAACATACATAACTCCTGTCCCCGATCACTCAGGAACACCGCGATGGTCTTGTTCAACAGAGCTCCTCTAACACTATCTAAGTTCTGAGTTTCAGATTTTTTCGCTTTCTCATTCCGAGATATAAGTAAAAAAAAAAAAAAAAAAATCCTGTCATTCATTTCAACTGTATTGTAATACCGATGTTGTCCACGAGAGGGAGCAACAGCATTAGACATTTTTAATATTTTAAAGCAGTTTTCAGCATTGGCTAACAAACAAATGCTTAAAGCTATTTATTATGATGGAAATATTATTTATGATAAATAATATAATAATAAATAAGGTTAGCTGTACATTTTGTTTTCCATCTATGAGCATATAATGTTAAAATCAATGTTCAAAACCAGTACAGTACAATTCTCTTGACTCCCTAGATCAATAATTATCAGAAAAGATATAACTTATTCATTTGGATGGCTATAATAGTGACACTTCAATATGTAGCATTGATCAAGTGTCCCTGAAAGCCTATATCTCTTCAATGAATGCTCATATCTTCTTAAAAACAAGTTTGAACATGTAAAACTAAATAAGCACAACATTTTTCAGACAGATTCGGACAAAATATACCCTTTATAGCAGTTAAATATGTGAAAATGATGTGAATATAAAGGCTTAAGCCAATAAGTGGTATTGTACTACCCCCTGCTGTTTAAAATAGTCATTTTGTCATGCTACTAACTAATATTATAGTATAATTCTTATTTAGACTTTATAAAAATCACAATTTTAACATTTACACTCACATTTTGTCCAAATTCATCTATTGGAGTATTGCTATTGAGAATTTACTATTAGTATCACATTAAAATCAACATTAACGCCTTAAAACGAAACTGAAACCTTCAGGCCACGCCCCTACAGTACAAATTCACTCATAACTCGAAAACGAAAAGTCACTGCGCGCTCAAATTTTGATGGTGAGGTCCTCTCCGGGCTCTTGATCCAAATCTAGCGTCACGGGGCTCGGGAGAACCCCCCACCCGCGGATCTCTAATTCGTGAGACCCCCAACTCTGAATGGCCGTATCTCCCGATCTAGAGCACCTACATCCTTGTGGGAGAGCTTGTTGGAAAGGCCCCGTCCTCATCTAGCTTCGATTCGAGTATGGTGCGATTTGGCCTGGGCATTCCCGAGTTATAAGCCCACAAAGATATGCATTTCAACATACATAACTCCTGTCCCAGATCACTCAGGAACACCGCGATGGTCTTGTTCAACAGAGCTTCTCTAACACTATCTAAGTTCTGAGTTTCAGATTTTTTCGCTTTCTCATTCCCGAGATATAAGTAAAAAAAAAAAAAAAAAAAAAAAATCCTGTCATTCATTTCAACTGTATTGTAATACCGCTGTTGTCCACGAGAGGGAGCAATAGCATTAGACATTTTTAATATTTTAAAGCAGTTTTCAGCATTGGCTAACAAACAAATGCTTAAAGCTATTTATTATGATGGAAATAATATTTATGATAAATAATATAATAATAAATAAGGTTAGCTGTACATTTTGTTTTCCATCTATGAGCATATAATGTTAAAATCAATGTTCAAAACCAGTACAGTACAATTCTCTTGACTCCCTAGATCAATAATTATCAGAAAATATATAACTTATTATTAATATATATAATCATTTATTTCAAATATATATCCAACAATTTGTGTAAGCACATTCATTAGAGTTAATATGAAAAATGTGCCATTTAAAAAAGGTACATTGAATCAAACTAAAAGTCATAGATCAATTTTAATGACAGAATAAAAAAAAAAAACAATGCATATGAAAACAAGACATATGAAATGGTAAGAGACAATAATTCAGTGGGCGTTCAGCTCATAGACCAATCCTCAGGGATGATAGGGTGGTAAGGGCTTCGGTCCATGCAGGACAACACCACTAAAATACCCTCAATGACAGACAACACTGGCCTCTGTCAAACACAAAAACTCTGTCAGATAAAACTGTGATAAGCATTTCAGAATGGTCAGCATTTCAGTATGTGCTGAACTGAGCCACACAGATGTAGTCCACAATGGTGATGGTGGTGTGATGATCTGAATGCTGAACTGAGTCACACAGATGTAGTCCACAATGGTGATGGTGGTGTGATGATCTGAATGCTGAACTGAGTCACACAGATGTAGTCCACAATGGTGATGGTGGTGTGATGATCTGAATGCTGAACTGAGCCACACAGATGTAGTCCACAATGGTGATGGTGGTGTGATGATCTGAATGCTGAACTGAGCCACACAGATGTAGTCCACAATGGTGATGGTAGTGTGGTGATCTGGATGCTGAACTGAGCCACACAGATGTAGTCCACAATGGTGATGGTGGTGTGATGATCTGGATGCTGAACTGAGCCACACAGATGTGGTCCACAATGGTGATGGTGGTGTGATGATCTGGATGCTGAACTGAGCCACACAGATGTAGTCCACAATGGTGATGGTGGTGTGATGATCTGGATGCTGAACTGAGCCACACAGATGTGGTCCACAATGGTGATGGTGGTGTGATGATCTGGACATGGTTTTTCTGCAGTCAAACTGATTCCTTGATTTGCATTGAATAGAATCTTCAGCTGGTTCTGGAGTTGAATATTGTCCTATAATGAAGATGATCTTGTCATCAGAGCAGCGTAAGACATTTGATGTACCTAAAGACAATGAGGATTTGATTAGGATTTTTTATTTTATTTACACTTTACAAGTGAATTATGTACTTCTAAAACATTGTGTTTAAAAGCAACTATTTATTTAACAGAATATCCTTATAACAGAAACAAATATTACAGAGAATTCTAGGCATATTATGTCAATGTAATAACAGTTATAACTAATTTAAAAGATAAAAATAGTCTTACCTGTTTATCAATACTTGAAGTGTTGGAATATGATGAGAATGAAGCAGCAAATATGGTCTAATATATCTCAAAGTTCTTTGTCTTTCCTTTCTTTTTTCTCTTTCTGCTGCAAAGAGTTTGTTTCATTTCTTACATCACCTTTTGTTGTAAGTACTTCATTATAAACCTGCCAAATGTATGATGCAAGTCTCTATACAAATTCATTATAAAAGGACATTACACAGACATTTTAAACAATAAAACACAAAGAAATAAATAAAAAGAATGACTAAATAAATGAATGAATGAAAATTAATAAATAATTATTGTATGTTAAAAAGCTTTAAAACCATGTATTTCCTATGGTAAATTGCCTGTATTGGCTGTAAATGGTATTTTCCATCTATGATAATATAATCTTTATATCGTAATTCCAAAAATCAGGGCAGTGCATTTCTCTGGACTCTCTAGATCAATGATTATCAGAAAAGGTCTAACTTCTTCATTTGGATGGCTATAATAGGGTAACTTAAATATGTAGCCATATGTGTCCCTGAAAGCCTATATCTCTTCAATGAATGCTAGAATCATATGAAATCATACTAGAATGTGTTCAATTGTGGTAAACCATGCTAGAACAAGGCAAATCATGGTGAATCATCCTAGAACTTGGTATATCATGGTAAACTATTGTAAATCATGCTAGATTCATGGTAAATCATACTGGAACATGGTAAATCATGAAAAATCACACTAGATTTGGTATATCATGGTAAATCATGCTAAAAATTGTCTTCCATCTATGATGTCCGTGGTTAAATGCTTGCTACATAAAACGTAATGTCTTTTGATGCTTTTGAGCTTAAAGGCCTTAACTGCCTTAATTGCTTGAACACCGCTAAATGCTGCTAGCAGCTTTAATTATTATTATTATTATTATTATTATTATTATTCTTCTGCCGTAAAACGCATCGTGCAGACCAAACCGTAAATGCTAGAGACTTGAAACTTTGTCAGATGGTAGTACAAAAATCGAGGAGAGGTTATCAAATTATGAGCCCGATTGGCCCATAGGTGGCGCTATAGCAATCAATTGCGCAAAACGGCTCATAACTCCTAAACCGTATATCGTAGACTCAAGTGTCTTATATCATTGGAAAGCTGGACTTCTGACTTAAAAAACGTATATCTCCGATTTTATTTCCGCCATATTGGATTTTCCGCCATTTTGAATTTTGTCGAAAAACTACTTTTGCAAACTAGTCCCTGGTTTTTTGCCCGATCGGAACCAAACCAGTGCAGAAATGTTCTCTGGAGTCTGAATATCAATAATTATCGAAAAAAAGTTGAAATTTCGATTTACGGTCGCTAGGGGGAGTAAAACAAACATTGTGGGAGGAGCCTATTTTACTAAAATGGCTATAACTCCAGAAGTAAATGAGGTAGGTTCACCAAACTTGGTAGATATGTGGATGAGTTCAATCTGAGGTCATAGTAAAAAAATGGTGACGATTGAACACTAGGTGGCGCTATAATGTGAAAAAAACATATAAAGGGCTGACCGTTAGTCCGATTGACTTGAAAATTGGTATGCAGTGTCTTGGTCCAAGGTGCCATGTATGTGTAAAAGGATATTGGCGTATCTCAAAAAACATGGCCGCCATTAGCCAATGAAGTTCAAGCACCTATTAAACAAGGTTAACAGAGTCCGATCGGAACGAAACTCGATGGGGATGTTTAACTCATGGCCCAAGAGGTCTGTAAGAGTTTTGAAAGAAATCGGCCACTAGTTGGCGCTAACGAGTTTTACGGCTCTGTAATCACGTGGTGTTGCACAAATCCCCATAAAACTCATATCAGTCGATAGATCTCCTCATGCTGAACAACTTTGCCTCTAGAACTATTGCTGTCAGTCAAATCGTTCATTAAATATTCAGGAATATGTTAAAAACCTACTTTTGCGAACTAGTCCCTGGTTTTTCGCCCGATTGGAACCAGACCAGTCTAGGACAATTCTCTGGACTCTCTAGATCAATAATTATCGAAAAAAAGTAGAAATTTGCCCTTTGGTTCACTATAACAGGGTCATTTATAAAATGGGCGTTTCAAAATACACTCAAAAGCCTATAAATCCTAAATAAAAACTCAGAACTTCACAAAAATTGCTGTGCATATGTGTTATAACATGGTGAAGAACCATGCAAAGTTTCATGGAGATCGGACCATAGATGGCGTAATAACTGTTAAAAAGCTTAAAAACCATGTATTTCCTATGGTAAATGGCCTGTACAGTGTGTGTGTGTGTGTGTGTGTGTGTGTGTGTGTGTGTGTGTGTGTGTGTGTGTGTGTGTGTGGTGTGTGTGTGTGTGTGGTGTGTGTGTGTGTGTGTGTGGTGTGTGTGTGTGTGTAAGCATGCATTATGGAGTTAACATGAGAAAACTGGTTTGCTTTAGTGAAGAATACTGGAGAAACCAAGTAGTTCAAACTGAAAGTGAGCCAATAAGTGGTCTTCTACTGCCCTCTGCTGGCCATTCAACTTATTAACAATCTTTTCACATATGCATTCATATATTTAGACACTAAAAAATCCCTTATATAACAATTACTATTATAACACAATTATATTTGGTCAGTTTATCACTTTATTTGTTCTGATGCTTCACATAATTGCTATCCAAGTGGTAAATCATGGTAAATAAAGCTAGAAACATGGTAAATCATAGTAAATAATGTAAATAATGCTAGAATCCTGGTAAATCATTCTAGAATGTGGTATATCATGGTAAACTATGGTAAATCATGCTACATTCATGGTAAATCATACTGGAACATGGTAATTCATGAAAAATCACACTAAATGTGGTAAATCATGGTAAATCATGCTAAAACATGGACTATTCCATCTATGATGTCAGTGGTTAAATGCTTGCTACATAAAACTTAATGTCTTTTGATGCTTGTGTGCTTAAAAATCTTAAAGGCCTTAACAGCTTGAACACCGCTAAATGCTGCTAGCAGCTTTAATTATTATTATTTTTCCGCCATAAAACGCATCGTGCAGACCAAACCGTAAAGGCTAGAGACGTGAAATTTGGGCATAGGGTAGTACTCATCCTCGCTACTCAGATACACGGACTCAGCCCAATCGGCCAATAGGTGGCGCTATAGCAATCAATTGCGCGAAACTGTTCATAACTCCTAGACCGTAAGACATAGACTCAAGTGTCTTATATCATTGGAACGCTGGACATCTGTAGAAAAAAATGTATATCTCCGATTTTATTTCCGTCATGATAGATTTTCCGCCATTTTGAATATTGTCCAAAACCTACTTTTGCGAACTAGTCCCTGGATTTTTGCCGGATCGGAACCAAACCAGTGCAGAAATGTTCTCTGGAGTCTGAATATCAATAATTATCGAAAAAAAGTTGAATTTTTGATTTCCGGTTGCTAGGGGGCGCAAAATGAACGTTGTGGGAGGAGCCTGATTTTCTAAATTGGCTATAACTCGAGAAGTAAATGAGATAGGTTCACCAAACTTTGTACACATGTCAAAGAGGACAATCTGAGGTCACAGTAAAAAAATCGCGACGATTGAACACTAGGTGGCGCTATACCATGGAAAAAACATAAAAATGGCTGTGACCACGTGACCGTTAGTCTGATTGACTTGAAATTTGGTATGCAGTGTCTTGGTCCTAGGTGCCATGTATGTGTAAAAGGATATTGGCGTATCTCAAAAAACATGGCCGCCATCGGCCAATGAAGTTTGAGCACCTATTAAACAAGGTTAACGGAGTCCGATCGGAACGAAACTCGATGGGCATGTTCGACTCGTGATCCTAGAGGTCTGTAAGAATTTTGAAAGAAATCGGCCACTAGTTGGCGCTAACGAGTTTTATGGCTCTGTAATCACGTGGTGTTGTGTCCATCCCCAAAAAATGCATATCAGTCAATAGATCTCCTCATGCTAAACAACTTTGCCTCTAGAACCATTGCTGTCAATCAAATTGTTCATGAGTTATTAACGAAAATGTGAAAAACCTACTTTTACGAACTAGTCCTAGGTTTTTCACCCGATCGGAACCAAACCAGTCTAGGAAAATTCTCTGGACTCTCTAGATTAATAATTATTAAAAAAAAGTTGAACTTTTGATTTTTTCGTATGGCTATAAATGGGTAATTTAGAAAAGGGGTGTGGCTAAATACACTCAAAAGCCTATAAATCCTAAATGAAAACTCTGAACTTCACAAAAATTGGTGAGCATATGTGAGATAACATCATTAACAAGCATGCCAAATTTTATAGAGATCGGACAATAGGTGGCGCTATAACTGTTAAAATGCTATGGTAAATAGCCTGTATTGGCTGTAAATGGTCTTTTCCATCTATTATGTCACTGGTTAAAAGCTTCCTAAATAAAACTGAATGTCTTAAATGTTTATGTCCTTAAAGGCCTTAACTGCTTGAACCCCGATAAATGCTGCTTGCAGCTTTAATTAGGTGTTCAAGCACGAAGTGCTGAAAACCTATTGTATTTGTGCTGATTTTTATTATTATTATTATTATTATTATTATTCTTCTGCCGTAAAACGCATCGTGCAGACCAAACCGTAAATGCTAGAGACTTGAAACTTTGTCAGATGGTAGTACAAAAATCGAGGAGAGGTTATCAAATTATGAGCCCGATTGGCCCATAGGTGGCGCTATAGCAACCAATTGCGCAAAACTGCTCATAACTCCTAAACCGTAAGTCGTAGACTCAAGTGTCTTATATCATTGGAAAGCTGGACTTCTGACTTAAAAAACGTTTATCTCCGATTTAATTTCCGCCATATTGGATTTTCCGCCATTTTGAATTTTGTCGAAAAACTACTTTTGCGAACTAGTCCCTGGTTTTTTGCCCGATCGGAACCAAACCAGTGCAGAAATGTTCTCTGGAGACTGAATATCAATAATTATCGAAAAAAAGTTGAAATTTCGATTTACGGTCGCTAGGGGCAGTAAAACAAACATTGTGGGAGGAGCCTATTTTACTAAAATGGCTATAACTCAAGAAGTAAATGAGATATCCTCACCAAACTTGGTACACATGTGCATGAGTTCAATCTGAGGTCACAGTAAAAAAATCGCGACGATCGAACACTAGGTGGCGCTATACATTAAAAAAACATAAAAGTGGGTGTGGCCACCTGACCGTTAGTCCGATTGACTTGAAAATTGGTATGCAGTGTCTTGGTCCAAGGCGCCATGTATGTGTAAAAGGATATTGGCGTATCACAAAAAACATGGCGCATCGACCAATGAAGTTTGATTACCTATGAGACAAGGTTAACGGAGGCCGATCGGAACGAAACTCGCTGGGCATGTTTTGACTCATGGCCCTAGAGGTCTGTAAGAATTTTGAAAGAAATCGGCCACTAGTTGGCGCTAACGAGTTTTATGGCTCTGTAATCACGTGGTGTTGCACAAATCCCCACAAAATGCATATCATTTGATAGATCTCCTAATGCTGAAAAAACTTTGCCTCTAGAACCATATCTGTCAATCAAAATCGTTCATTAAATATTCACAAAATGTTAAAAACCTACTTTTGCGAACTAGTCCCTGGTTTTTTTGCACGATCGGAACCAGACCAGTCTAGGAAAATTTCTTGGACTGTCTAGATCAATAATTATCGAAAAAAAAGTTGAAATTTGGCCTTTGGTTCACTATAACAGGGTCATTTATAAAATGGGTGTGTCAAAATAACACTCAAACGCCTATAAATCATAAATAAAAACTCAGAACTTCACACAAAATTGGTGAGCATATGAGTCATACCATGGTGAAGAAGCATGCAAAGTTTCATGGAGATCGGACAATATTGCGCTATAACTGTTGAAAAGCTTTAAAAACCATGTATTTCCTATGGTAAATTGCCTGTAACATGATAGAAACCTGGTAAATCATAGCAAAAAATACTATTACATGGTTTTATCATGGCAAATCATGCTAGAAATGTGATGAACCCATGGGTAAATCATGCTACATCCTGATAAATCATTCTAGAATGTGGTATATCATGGTAAATCATCCTATAGCATGGCAAATCATACTCAATGTGTTCATTTGGGTGGTAAACCATGCTAGAACAGGGTAAATCAAGGTGAATATACTAGAACTTGGTATATCACTTGTTTGCTTTAGTGAAGAATACTGGTGAAACCAAGTAGTTCAAAATGAAAATGAGCCAATAAGTAGTCTTCTACTGCCCTCTGCTGGCCATTATGCTTATTAACAGTTTTTCACATGTGCATTCATATCTTTAGACTCTTAACAATTCCTTATATAAACTATTACTATTATGACACAATCATATTTTGTCAAAGTTTTATCAATTCATTTGTTCTAATGCTTCACATTAATGGCTAGCCCCGTGGTAAATCATGGTAAATAAAGCTAGAAACATGGTAAATCATAGTAAATAAGGTAAATTAATGCTAGAATCCTGGTAAATCATTCTAGAATTGGTATATCATGGTAAACTATGGGTAAATCATGCTAGATTCATGGTAAATCATACTGGAACATGGTAAATCATGAAAAATCACATAAATGTGGTATATCATGGTAAATCATGCTAAAACATGGTCTATTCCATCTATGATGTCAGTGGTTAAATGCTTGCTACATAAAACTTAATGTCTTTTGATGTTGTGTGCTTAAAAAAACTTAAATGCCTTAAAATGCTTGAACACCGCTAAATGCTGCTAGCAGCTTTAATTAGGTGTTCAAGCACGAAGTGCTGAAAACCTATTGTATTTGTGCTGATTTTTATTATTATTAGGGTGTTCAAGCACGAAGTGCTGAAAACCTATTGTATTTGTGCTGAATTTTTATTATTAGGTGTTCAAGCACGAAGTGCTGAAAACTATTGTAATTTGTGCTGATTTTTAGGTGTTTTAAGCACGAAGTGCTGAAAACCTATTGTATTTGTGCTGATTTTTATTAGGTTGTTCAGCACGAAGTGCTGAAAACCTATTGTATTTGTGTGATTTTTTATTATTATTATTATTATTATTATTCTTCTGCCGTAAAACGCATCGTACAGACCAAACCGTAAATGCTAGAGACTTGAAACTTTGTCAGAAAGGTAGTAAAAAAATCGAGGAGAGGTTATCAAATTATGAGCCCGATTGGCCCATAGGTGGCGCTATAGCAACCAATTGCGGAAACGGCTCAAAAACCTCCTAAACCGTATGTCGTTTGACTCAAGTGTTTATATCATTTGGGAAAGCTGGACTTCTGACTTTAAAAAACGTTAATCTCCGATTTTATTTCCGCATATTGGATTTTCCGCCATTTTGAATTTTGTCGAAAAATACTTTGCGAACTAGTCCCTGGTTTTTTGCTTTGATCGGAACCCAAAAAAAGTGCAGAAAGTTCTTCTGGAGTCTGAATATCAAAAAATTATCAAAAAAGTAAAAATTTTGATTAAAAAGTCGCTAGGGGGCCAAAAAGAACGTTGTGGGGAGCCTATTTTAATAAAATGGCTTAACTCCCCGAAGTAAATGAGGTAGGTTCCCAAACTTGGTTTAAATTGTGATAAGTTTAATTGAGTTCACCGTAAAAAAAATCGCCGGGCGATCGGAACACTAGGTGGCGCTTTTTAAAATTAAAAAAACATAAAAGAGGGGTGGCCAACCTTTACCGTTAGTCCGATTGATTGAAAATTGGTATGCAGTTGTTTGGTCCAAAGGTTCCATGTTGTGTAAAAGGTATTGGCGTATCTCAAAAAAATGGCCCACCATGGGCCAAAGAAATTTGGCACCAAATTAAAAGGTTAACGGTTGGGCGGGTTTGGATAACGAAAAATCAAAAAGGGCAAGGTTGACTCGGGGGCCCAAGAGGGTCTGTAAGGGGGTTTTGAAAAAATCGGCCACTAGTTTGGCGTAAAAGAGGGTTTTATGGCTCTGTAATACGGGTGGTGTTGCACAAAATCCCCATAAAATGATTCAGTCGAAGATTCCTTGGAACAAATTTGCCTTTTAGAAACCCATTGCGTCAGTTAAATCGTTCATTAAATATTTATGAATATGTTAAAAAACTACTTTTGGAAAAAAAAATCCCTGGTTTTTCGCCCCGACGGAACCAAACCAGTCTAGGAACAATTCTCTGGGGCCCCTCTAGATCAATAATTTCAAAAAAAAAAGTTGAAATTTGTCTTTTGGGGTTAAAATTAAAAAGGGTATTTAGAAAATGGCCCCTGTCAAAAAAACAATCCAAAAGCCTATTAAATCATAAATGAAAACTCAAAACTTCACAAAATTGATTGGGCAATGTGTCTACCAATGGTGAAGAAGGGATGCAAAGTTTATGCAATCCGGGCCATATGTTGGCGCTATAACTGGGCCAAATAGCTTTTAAAACATAGTTTCCCATGGGAAATTGCATGTATTGGCTCTAAATGGTCTTTTCCATCTATTTCAATAATGTTTAATCTAAATGTTCAAAACCAGTGCGTACCCCTTCTCTGGACCCTGATCAATAATTATCAAAAAAAAAATTGAAATTTGCCTCCCATAAAAAGTTAAAAGATGAAAATGTAAGGGGGATAATGGCTTTTTTAAGCCAATAAGGGGGTATTATACTGCCCCCTTTTCTGTTTAAAATAGGTTTATTTGTCATTTTTACTGACTAATTTTTTATTATATAATTTTTATTTAGACTTTTAAAAATCACTCTTTTAAAAATTTATGTCACATTTAGTTTAAAATTTAATTTTTGAAGTATTAATAATGACTATTTAGTCATAGAGAAATGTGAAAACCTGAGGAACTTGCAGTAAACATTTTGTTTTTCCATCACATAGTTCAATGTCCTTATCTACAACCGAATGTGTTGTGTGGGTGTGGGTGGTTAGTCCAGGTTTTTTAAAAAATGTGAATAATATGATAATAGTTTACAAAGAATTATGTGAAATTGCTTTGCCTTAAATGAAATTTTTCATAATGACACAACCAATTTAGCATTGAAAAAACAAAAACATTTTGTTGTGTGTGGTGTTTTGTGTATGTGTGTGTGTGTGTTGTGTGTGTGTGTGTGGTGTCGTTGTGTGTGTGTGTGTGTGTGTGTGTGTGTGTGTGTGTGTGTGTGTGTGTGTGTGTGTGTGTGTGTAAGCATGATAATGGAGTTTAACATGGAAAAACTGGTTGATTTGTGAATACAGGTGAAACCAAAGTAGTTTCAAAATGAAAGTGAGCCAATAAGTGGTCTTTACTGCCCTCTGCGGGGCCATTCCCTTATTAACAGTCTTTAAACATGTTGAATTCATATATTTAGACTCTTAAAAATCCCTTTAAACTATTACTGTTTAACACAATCATTTTTTTTCAGAGTTTATCCTTCATTTGTTTGATGCTTATATAATTGCTAGCCACGTGGTAAATCATGGTAAATAAAGTTTGAAAAGGGGAAATCATAGTAAATTAAGGTAAATAATGCTGGGGAATACTGGTAAATCATTTCTAGAATGTGGTATATCTTTGGGGTAAACTTGGTAAATCATGCTTGATTATGGGAAATCTATGGGAATGGTAAATCATGAAAAATTCCCCCCTAAATGGGGAAATTTAGGGTAAATATGCTAAAACATGGTCTATTTCATTTATGATGTCAGTGGTTAAATGCTTTTCTGCCTTTAAAACTTAATTTTCTTTTGTGCTTGTGTTGCTTAAAAATCTTTTAAAAACCTTAAAATGCTTGAAACCGCTAAATGCTGTAGCACTTTTATTAGGTGTTCAAGCCACGAATGCTGAAAACCTATTTTTATTTGTGCTGATTTTTATTAATTTTTATTAGGTGTTCCGCACTTTAGGTGAAAACCTTTTAAAATTTTATTTAAAAAAAAAAAAAAACCTAAAACGGGATTTGTGAGCCCAAAACCGTAAGGCCTAGAGCTTAAAATCGCCCCGATGGTTTGGCCTCAAATATGGGGACAACCTTTCAAAAGTATGACCCCGTTTGGCCCATAGGTGGCGCTACAGCAACCAAAAGTAATAAATTGCTCATAAATCTAGGGCGTTGGGGTAGAGTAGCTTTTTTACACCCTGTGAACCCCCGGGTCAAGGGCGCAAGATTATATTCGGATTTCGATTTGGAGCAAAAAAAAAATTTTTTATAGCCAATTTTGTCCAAACCTACTTTTTCGAACTAGTCCCTGGTTTTTTGACCAATCGGAACCAGACCAGTGCAGAATGTTTTCTGGAGTCTGATATCAATAATTATCGAACAAAGTTTAAATTCTACATTTGCTTGGCCATAACATGGGCATTTAGGAAATGGTCCGTGACCAATACGGTCAAAAGCCCATAAATCTACAAAAAGTCAAAACTTCACCAAAAATTTTGAGAATATGTGTCATACCATGCTGAAGGAGCGTGAGAGTTTCATGGAGTTGGACAAAAGGTGGCGCTATAATCGTCAAAAAGGTCTCATTATTATTAGGTGTTCAAGCACTTTAGTGCTGAAAACTATTGTAATTGCTATTTGAAAAAAAAAAAAAACTAAAACGCATCGTGCAGCCCAAACCGTAAGGCCTGGGGCTTGAAACTCGCCCCGATGGTAGGCCCCAATATGGGGACAACCCATCAGAGTATGACCCCGTTTGGCCTAGGGGGCGCTACAGCAACCAAAAGTACTAAAATTTCTCATAACTCCTAGACGTTGGGGCTAGAAGCTAGCTTTTTACACCACTGTGATCCCTGGGGTCAAGACGAACAAGATGTATATCTCGGATTTCGATTTGGAGCAAAAAAAAATTTGTTTATAGCCAATTTTGTCCAAAACCTACTTTTGCGAACTAGTCCTGGTTTTTTGACCATCGGAACCAGACCAGTGCAGGAATGTTCTCTGGGTCTGATTATCAATAATTATCGAAACAAAGTTGAAATTCTACAAATTTTCTTGGCCATAACATGGTCATTTTTGGAAATGGGCCGTGGGAAACCCAAATACGGTCAAAAGCCTATAATCCTTACAAAAAAGTCAAAACTTCACCAAAATTGATGAGAATTTTGTGTCCATACCTGCTGAAGGAGCGTGCAGAGTTTCATGGAGATTGGACAAAAAAGGGGGCGCTATAATCGTCAAAAGGCTCATTATTATTTTGGTGTTCAAGCACTTTGTGCTGAAAACCTATTGTAATTGCTATTTGAAAAAAAAAAAAAAACCTAAAAGCATGTGCAGCCCAAACCGTAAGGCCTAGAGACTTGAAACTCGCCCAGATGGTAGGCCTCAAAAATGGGGACAACCTATCAGAGTATGACCCCGTTTGGCCCATAGGTGGCGCTACAGCAACCAAAGTACTAAATTGCTCATAACTCCTAGACCGTTGGGGCTAGAAGCTAGCTTTTTACACCACTGTGATCCCTGGCTCAAGACGAACAAGATGTATATCTCGGATTTCGATTTGGAGCAAAAAAAAATTTGTTATAGCCATTTTGTCCAAAACCTACTTTTGCGAACTAGTCCCTGGTTTTTTGACCAATCGGAACCAGACAGTGCAGGAATGTTCTCTGGAGTCTGAATATCAATAATTATCGAAACAAAGTTGAAATTCTACATTTGCTTGGCCATAAATGGTCATTTAGAAATGGTCCGTGACCAAATACGGTCAAAAGCCTATAAATCCTACAAAAAAGTCAAAACTTCACCAAAATTGATGAGAATATGTGTCATACCATGCTGAAGGAGCGTGCAGAGTTTCATGGAGATTGGACAAAAGGTGGCGCTATAATCGTCAAAAAGGTCTCATTATTATTAGGTGTTCAAGCACTTTAGTGCTGAAAACCTATTGTAATTGCTATTTGAAAAAAAAAAAACCTAAAACGCATCGTGCAGCCCAAACCGTAAGGCCTAGAGACTTGAAACTCGCCCAGATGGTAGGCCTCAAATATGGGACAACCTATCAGAGTATGACCCCGTTTGGCCCATAGGTGGCGCTACAGCAACAAAAGTACTAAATTGCTCATAACTCCTAGACCGTTGGGGCTAGAAGCTAGCTTTTTACACCACTGTGATCCCTGGCTCAAGACGAACAAGATGTATATCTCGGATTTCGATTTGGGCAAAAAAAAATTTGTTATAGCCAATTTTGTCCAAAACCTACTTTGCGAACTAGTCCTGGTTTTTTGACCAATCGGAACCAGACCAGTGCAGGAATGTTCTCTGGATCTGAATATCAATAATTATCGAAACAAGTTGAAATTCTACATTTGCTTGGCCATAACATGGTCATTTAGGAATGGTCCGTGACCAAATACGGTCAAAAGCTATAAATCCTACAAAAAAAGTCAAAACTTCACCAAAATTGATGAGAATATGTTCATACCATGCTGAAGGAGCGTGCAGAGTTTCATGGAGATTGGACAAAAGGTGGCGCTATAATCGTCAAAAGGTCTCATTATTATTAGTGTTCAAGCACTTTAGTGCTGAAAACCTATTGTAATTGCTATTGAAAAAAAAAAAAAACCTAAAACGCATCGTGCAGCCCAAACCGTAAGGCCTAGAGACTTGAAACCGCCCAGATGGTAGCCTCAAATATGGGGACAACCTATCAAGTATACCCGTTTGGCCCATAGGTGGCGCTACAGCAACCAAAAGTACTAAATTGCTCATAACTCCTAGACCGTTGGGGCTAGAAGCTAGCTTTTTACACCACTGTGATCCCTGGCTCAAGACGAACAAGATGTATATCTCGGATTTCGATTTGGAGCAAAAAAAAATTTGTTATAGCCAATTTTGTCCAAAACCTACTTTTGCGAACTAGTCCCTGGTTTTTTGACCAATCGGAACCAGGACCAGTGCAGGAATGTTCTCTGGAGTCTGAATATCAATAATTATCGAAACAAAGTTGAAATTCTACATTTGCTTGGCCATAACATGGTCATTTAGGAAAATGGTCCGTGACCAAATCGGTCAAAAGCCTATAAATCCTACAAAAAAAGTCAAAACTTCACCAAAATTGATGGAGAATATGTGTCATACCATGCTGAAGGAGCGTGCAGAGTTTCATGGAAGATTGGACAAAAGGTGGCGCTATAATCGTCAAAAAGGTCTCATATTATTAGGTGTTCAAGCACTTTAGTGCTGAAAACCTATTGTAATTGCTATTGAAAAAAAAAAAAAAACTAAAACGCATCGTGCAGCCCAAACCGTAAGGCCTAGAGACTTGAAACTCGCCAGATGGTAGGCCTCAATATGGGACAACCTATCAGAGTAGACCCGTTTGGCCATAGGTGCGCTACAGCAACCAAAAGTACTAAATGCTCATACTCCTAGACGTTGGGGCTAGAAGCTAGCTTTTTACACACTGTGATCCCTGGCTCAAGACGAAAAGATGTATATTCGATTTCGATTTGGAGCAAAAAAAAATTTGTTATAGCCAATTTTGTCCAAAACCTACTTTGCGAACTAGTCCCTGGTTTTTTGACCAATCGGAACCAGACCAGTGCAGGAATGTTCTCTGAGTCTGAATATCAATAATTATCGAAAAAAAGTTGAAATTCTACATTTGCTTGGCCATAACATGGTCATTTGAAATGGTCGTGACCAAATACGGTCAAAAGCCTATAAATCCTACAAAAAAGTCAAACTTCACCAAAAATTGATGAGAATATGGTCATACCATGCTGAAGGTGCTGCAAGTTTCATGGAGATTGACAAAGGTGGCGCTATAATCGTCAAAAAGGTCTCATTATTATTAGGTGTTCAAGCACTTTAGTGCTGAAAACCTATTGTAATTGCTATTTGAAAAAAAAAAAAAACCTAAAACGCATCGTGCAGCCCAAACCGTAAGCCTAGAACTTGAAACTCGCCCAGATGGTAGGCCTCAAATATGGGGACAACCTATCAGAGTATGACCGTTTGCCATAGGTGGCGCTACAGCAACCAAAAGTACTAAATTGCTCATAACTCCTAGACCGTTGGGGCAGAAGCTAGCTTTTTACACACTGTGATCCCGGTCAGACGAACAAGATGTATATCCGATTCGATTGAGCAAAAAAAATTGTTATAGCCAATTTTGTCCAAAACCTATTTTGCGACTAGTCCGGTTTTTGACCATCGGAACCAGACCAGTGCAGGAAGTTCTTGGAGTCTGATATCAATAATTATCGAAAAAAGTTGAAATTCTACATTTGCTTGGCTACATGGTCATTTAGAAATGGTCCGTGACCAATACGTCAAAAGCCTATAAATCCTACAAAAAGTCAACTTCACCAATGATGAGAATATGTGTCATACCATGTGAAGGGGTGCAGAGTTTCATGAGATTGGACAAAGGTGGCGCTATAATCGTCAAAAAGGTCATTATATTAGGTGTCAAGCACTTTAGTGCTGAAACATTGTAATTGTATTGAAAAAAAAAACTAAAAGCATGTGAGCCAAACGTAAGGCTAGAGATTGAAACTCGCCCAGATGGTGGCCTCAATATGGACAACTATCAGAGTATGACCCGTTTGGCCCTAGGTGGGCTACAGCAACCAAAAGTACTAAATTGCTCATAATCCTAGACCGTTGGGGTAGAAGTAGCTTTTTACACACTGTGTCCCTGGCTCAAGACGAACAAGATGTATATCTCGGATTTGTTGAGCAAAAATTGTTATAGCAATTTGCCAACTACTTGGAACTAGCGGTTTTGCAATCGACAGCTGCAGAATGTTCTCGGTCTGAATATCATAATTATCGAAAAGTGAATTATTGTTGGCCATAAATGGTCTTGAATGTCTGACAAAACGGTCAAAAGCCTATAACTACAAAAAGTCAAACTTCCAAAAGGAGAATAGTGTATCCATGTGAGGAGGTGCAGGTTAGGAGATGAAAAAGTGCGCTAACGTCAAAAAGTCTTTATTATTAGGTGTCAGCACTTGTGCTGAAAACTATTGTATGTTGAAAAAAAAAAACTAAGCATCGCGCCAACGAGCTAAGACTGAAATCGCCGTGTAGGCTCAAATATGGGACAACTATCGGTAACCCGTTTGCAGGTGCTACAGCAACCAAAAGTAAAATGTTAATCCTGACGTGGGGCAGAGCTACTTTACACACTGTGATCCCTGCTCAGAGAACAATGTATATCTGGATTCGATTTGGAGCAAAAAAATTTTTATAGCAATTGTCAAACCTACTTTTGCGAATAGTCTGGTTTTTGCAATCGAACCGCATGAGAAGTTTCGAGTTGAATATATAATTCGAAAAATTAAATTACTTTGGCTGCATTTTGTCCGTGACCAAATACGGTCAAAAGCTATAAATCTACAAAAAAGTCAAAACTTCACCAAAATTGATGAGAATATGTGTCATACAGCTGAAGGAGCGTGCAGAGTTCATGGAGATTGGACAAAAGGTGGCGCTATAATCGTCAAAAAGGTCTCATTATTATTAGGTGTTCAAGCACTTTAGTGCTGAAAACCATTGTAATTGCTATTTGAAAAAAAAAAAACTAAAAGCATCGTGCAGCCCAAACGTAAGGCCTAGAGACTTGAAACTCGCCCAGATGGTAGGCCTCAAATATGGGGACAACCTATCAGAGTATGACCCCGTTTGGCCCATAGGTGGCGCTACAGCAACCAAAAGTACTAAATTGCTCATAACTCCTAGACCGTTGGGGCTAGAAGCTAGCTTTTTACACCACTGTGATCCCTGGCTCAAGACGAACAGATGTATATCTCGGATTTCGATTTGGAGCAAAAAAAAATTTGTTATAGCCAATTTTGTCCAAAACCTACTTTTGCGAACTAGTCCCTGGTTTTTTGACCAATCGGAACCAGACCAGTGCAGGAATGTTCTTGGAGTCTGAATATCAATAATTATCGAAACAAAGTTGAAATTCTACATTTGCTTGGCCATAACATGGTCATTTAGGAAATGGTCCGTGACCAAATACGGTCAAAAGCCTATAAATCCTAAAAAAAGTCAAAACTTCACCAAAATTGATGAGAATATGTGTCATACCATGCTGAAGGAGCGTGCAGAGTTTCATGGAGATTGGACAAAAGGTGGCGCTATAATCGTCAAAAAGGTCTCTTTTTTAAAGGGGGTTAAGATTTGTGCTGAAAAAAAATTTTATTGAAATTTTTAAAAAAAAAAAAAAACCCTTCGTGAGGCCCCCAAAACCCTAAGGTGGACTTGGAAAAATCGCCGTTTGGGGGCCCCAAATTTTTGGGCAATAAGAGTTGGGGCCCTTTGGCCTTTGGTGGGGGTACGCCAAACCAAAAATTAAATTGTAAAACCTAGAGTGGGGTAGAAGCGTTTTTAACCTGTGCCGGTCAACGACAAAATGGGTTATCCCGGTTTGTTTTTGGGGCAAAAAAAAAAAATTTTTTTAATAGTCCCGGGTTTTTTTCCCCCACAAATTTTTTCGCCAAAAAAGTTCCTTTGGGTTTTTTGACCAAAAGGGGTTTTCCCCAAAAAAAAAAATTTTTTGGGGAATTTTTTTAAAGGGCTTTTGAATAAAATCCTTAACTGGCCCAAATTTTGAAAATTTTCCTTTGTTTGATTTAAAAAAAACCAAAAAGGACCCAAATAAAGGCCCGGCTTGAAACCCCCCCTTTTCCCTTGGGGCCACCCGGTATACCCTTTCCCCAACCAAAAAAAAAAAAAAAAAAAAAAAAAAAAAAAAAAAAAAAAAAAAAAAAAAAAAAAAAAAAAAAAAAAAAAAAAAAAAAAAAAAAAAAAAAAAAAAAAAAAAAAAAAAAAAAAAAAAAAAAAAAAAAAAAAAAAAAAAAAAAAAAAAAAAAAAAAAAAAAAAAAAAAAAAAAAAAAAAAAAAAAAAAAAAAAAAAAAAAAAAAAAAAAAAAAAAAAAAAAAAAAAAAAAAAAAAAAAAAAAAAAAAAAAAAAAAAAAAAAAAAAAAAAAAAAAAAAAAAAAAAAAAAAAAAAAAAAAAAAAAAAAAAAAAAAAAAAAAAAAAAAAAAAAAAAAAAAAAAAAAAAAAAAAAAAAAAAAAAAAAAAAAAAAAAAAAAAAAGAACAAGATGTATATCTCGGATTTCGTTTGGAGCAAAAAAAAAAAATTTTTTATAGCCAATTTTGTCCAAAACCCACTTTTGCGAACTAGTCCCCCGGTTTTTTGACCATCGGAACCCAAACCCGTGCAGGAATGTTTTGGGTTGAATATCAATAATTATCGAAAAAAAGTGAAATTTACATTTGCTTGGCCATAAAATGGGCATTTAGGAAATGGTGTGACCAAATCGGTCAAAAGCCCTAAAATCCTACAAAAAAAGTCAAAAATTCACCAAAAAATTTATGAGAATATGTGTCATTCCTTTCTGAAGGGGCGTGCAGAGTTTCATGGAGATTGGAAAAGGGGGGGCTTAATCGTCAAAAAAGGTTCTCATGATTATTAGGATGTCAAGCACTTTAGTGGCTGAAAACCTATAGTAATTGCTATCTATTTGAAAAATAAAAAAAAAAACCTAAAACGCATCGTGCAGCCAAACCGTAAGGGCCTAGGAGACTTGAAACTACGCCCAGAGGTTACGGCCTCAAATATGGGACAACCTATCAGAGTATGACCCGTTGCCCATAGGTGGCGCTACAGCAACCAAAAGTACTAAATTGCTCATAACTCCTGGGACGTTTGATTAGGGAATCAAGCTTTTACACCACTGTGATCCTGGCTCAAGACGAAACAGATGTATATCTCGGATTCGATGTCTCGGATACTAAATTGCTCATAACTCCTAGACGTTGGGGCTAGTAGCTAGATTTTAAACCACTGTGATCCTGGCTCAATCCCTGGCTTCAGGTAAATTGCCTGTATAGTTGTAAAATCGTATACTTCATCTATGATGTCAGTGGGTATAATGCTTTACCAAATATAAAACTTAATGTCTTTTGATGCTTTTGGCTTAACTGCCCTTAACGGCTTTAATTGCTTGAAACCGATAAATGCTGCTTGCAGCTTTAATTTGGTGTTTCAAGCACGAAGTGCTGAATACTATTGTATTTGTGCTGATTTTTTATTATTAAGTATTAGGTGTTCAAAGCACGGAAGTGCTGGAAAACCTATTGTATTTGTACTGATTTTTATTATTATTATTTTTCTCCTGTAAAACGCATCGTGCAGAAAAAACCCAAGAGCTAGAACTTAAACTTTGTAGATGGTATAAAAAAAAATCGGGAAGGGGTTATCAAATTAGGGCCCATTGGGCCCATAGGTTTGGCGCTAAGCAACCTTTGCGCGTAACTGCCCAAAACCCCTAGACCTAAGTCTAGACCAAGTTTTATATCATGGAAAGCTGGCACCTGATTTAAAAAACGTATATCCCTTTTAATTTCCCCCAAATTTTGGTTTTTCCCCATTTAAATTTTTGTCAAAAAACTACTTTTGCGAAGTATCCCTGGTTTTTTGCCGTTCGAACCAAACCGGGCAGAAATGTTCTATAGACTGAATATCAATAATTATCGAAAAAAAGTTGAAATTTAAATTTACGGTCGCAGGGGGGCGCAAATGACTTTGGGGGGGCGGAGCCCTTTTTTTTACTAAAATGGCTAAAAACCAAAGAATAAATGAGATACTTCTCCAATCTTGGTAACTATTTCTGAGTTCAATCAAAGGGTCCAGAAAAAAAATCCGACGATTGAACACTAGGGGGGGCGCTAAAAATGTGAAAAAAACATAAAAGGGCTGCCCTTTAGTCCGATTGACTTGTAAAAAGGTATACGTGTCTTGGTCCAAGGTGCCATTAAGTTATGAAAAAATTTGGTGAACAAAAAAAACAGGGCCGCCATTACCAAATGAAGTTCAAGCCCCCTTTTAAAAAAGGTTAACGGAGTCCAACGAATGAAACTCATGGGCTGTTCAAAACATGGCCCCAAAAGGTCTGTAAGAGTTTTGAAAGAAATTGGCCACTGTTGGCGCTAACGGTTTTTTTTGGGTCGTAAAACACGGGGGTTTTTTCAAAACAGCCCCCTAATTGCATATCAGTAGATAGATCCCTCATGCAAAAAAATATGCCTCTAGAACCATTGCTGTCGTCCAAAAACGTTTATTAAAATTTACGAATATGTTTAAAAAAACCCACTTTCCGAACTAGTCCCCCGGTTTTATCGCCCCCATCGGAACCCAAACCATCTAGGAAATTCTTGGACTCTCTAGAAAATAATTATGAAAAAAAGTTGAAATTTGTCCCTTTTTTTACTATAACAGGGTCGTTTAGGAAATGGGGCGTGTCAAATACACCAAAAGCCTAGAATCATAAATAAAAACTCAGAACTTCACAAAAATTGGTGGCATATGTTCATAAAATGTTTAAGAAGCATGCACTTTTTTATGAATCGACAAAAGGTGCCTATAACTGTTAAAAAGCTTTTTAAAAAAATAAATTCCTAAGGTAAATTCCTTAAAAGGGGTTTTGTTTGGGGTGTGTGGGGTGTGGGTTGTTGGTTTTTTTGTGTGTGTTTGTGGGTAAGCATGCATAAATGGATTAAATGGGAAAAAAGGTTTGCTTTAAATGTAGTAATATGGTGATAGTAGAAACTGGGAAACAATAGATCAAAATGGAAGTGACCAAAAAGTGGGCTTTGCTGCCCCCTGCTGGCCATTGTCCTTATTTAAAAGTCTTTTCACATGTCATTCATTATTTAGACTCTTAAAAAAATCTTGTAAAATATTTCTATTATAACAAAATCTTATTTTTCAGGATTACACTTCATTTGTTTGATGCTTTAATAAGGCTAGCCACTGGGAAATCATGTAAAAAAGCTGAAACTGGTAAATCATAGTAAATAAGGGAAATAATGCTAGAATCCCCGGAAATCATTTTAGAATGTGGTATATCGGGGAAACATGGTAAAACAGCTAATTTCACGTTAAAATTCATACTGAACTTGGAAACATGAAAAATCACACTAAATGGGTATACGTAGTAAATCTGCTAAAAAAATGGTCCCCATTCCCTCTAGATGTCATGGGTTTAAAAGCTTCTACATAAAACTTAAATTTTTTTTGATGCTTTTTTTTGCTTAAAAATCTTAAAGGCCTTAACACTTGAAACACCGCTAAAATGCTGCTTGACTTTTTTTAAATTATTTTATTATTATTTTCTTCTGCGTAAAACGCATCGTCAGACCCAAAAACCCTAAAGCAAGACTTGAAACTTTGTCAGGAAAAGGGATACAAAAATCGGGAGAGGTTATCAAAATTTTGACCCATTGGCCCCA